>JAWNLR010000467.1:0-21364 GCA_035042205.1 Drosophila infuscata
TGTTTGGTTACGCAGGCGTCCGCGCCAAACAACAATAAAAGCAGCTTCTCTCTTTATATTTTTTCTCTTTGATAAGTTATGCTCTGCGCAGCATAAAGAGCAAATTAACGTAACGATCATAACTGTTGTTTTGTATATGCTCATCGGCATTTCGTTTTATTGCATTTGTTTTCATTTTGCTTGCCCTTTGCTTTTGCTGAGCGCAAGCAGCAGCTGCAATTCGGCAGCTAATTAGTTCTATTTCGTCTATCGAGAATTCAAGTCGCGGCACGGTATTCGACACCGCTTGCCAAAAAATTAAATTGTACAATTAAAAGTGCAAAGCTCAACTCGGAGCTTATAATAAACAATTGTAACTATTTTAATTTTGGCCACGAAGGCAAATAAACTAAATTTATAGAAAAGCAAATTTCGGTGCGTTTCTATTTATTTGTGTTGTACTTTCGAAAAATTCGATAGCTATTGAAAAAGCTCAATAGCTCAACAGATACTATTATTCTTATCCTACTTAGGAAATTATCTAGTTACATATTTACTGCTGCAAATGCGTCTAGACTCATTATCCTATCAGTTCGGAGAACTCTTATCGCGGATGGTTTTATTACGGACACAATGGGTGCCGCGTACGTGTCTTTTCACGTCTTTACATATCTCCGCGATAAGAAGCCTCCTTAGGTATCTTAACATTGTAAGATTGAACAATGGGTGCTAAAGTAATAATTCGAACGTTAAGTGTCAGGTGTTTTGACACAAAGTTTTTAATTAAAGTTCAGTCCGTTCGGTTCGTTTCGAGGCCTTCGGGCTATTGGGTGGTTTGGCTCGGGCCTACACCAGGCCTTGTGTGGTTCGGGGCCTTCGGACCCCACGTTGGGCGCCATTTTTATACCCTGAACCCATTAAAAATGGGTAAAAAGGGTATAATGGTTTTGTGCAAATGTATGTAACAGGCAGAAGGAAGCATCTCCGACCCCATAAAGTATATATATTCTTGATCAGGATCAATAGCCGAGTCGATCTAGCCCTGTCCGTCTGTCTGTCCGTCTGTCCGTCTGTCCGTCCGTCCGTCTGTCCGTCTGTCCGTCTGTATGAAAACGCGGATCTCAGAGACTATAAGAGCTAGAGACTTCAAATTTGGAATATAAGATCTCGTATACCAGGCGCAGATCAAGTTTGCGTTATTTTATCGATAACTGCCTCAGTTTCTGAATTATCGATACATTTAGATTTTCGATAGCAGTAAATTCCACATATCTCTCACAATTTAATGGATGCAGTCACCAATTTTGGTTGGTAGGTTGTTGGCGAGGTCCTTGAAAGATCGGCATGTGCCACGCCCACCTCCGACGCCCCCATCACCCCCGCCCCTAAAATTTTCAAATGGCTATATCTTCCGCAGTTTTTGAGTAGGGAACGTCAAATTTGGTAAGTATATTACTGGTAGTCGCCTTTAAGAACCGATAACAAATTTGTGGTGCCACGCCCACACCTGCGCCTATAATCGACAATTCCTATTGTAAATCGATAACTCCCTATATCTCCGAACATTTTAAAGATAGAGTAACCAAACTTGGAAGGCAATTTGCTGGTAACCTCCTCCAAAGATTGGCATACCAATTTTTGAACCACGCCCACATCCGCCGCCCCCAGGAACTTCGTCCCTAGAAATTTAAAATGCGCATATCTGCCGTAATTTGCAAGCTAGAGACGCAAAATTTTGCAGGGTATGTTACTGGTAACTCCCCCAAAGATCGATAAAAAAATTGGATGGCCACGCCCACTCCACCTACCTAAACCGATACACCAAATTTTAAAGGTTTATTACTAGTAACACCCTTCATAAATGTGGAAAAATTTTGGACCACGCCCACTCCCGCCCACAAAAAACGATAAATGCCTGTATCTCCCGCAATTCAAGAGCTACAGTTACCAAACTTAGAAGGTATATTACTAAGATCGGGCCACGCCCACTCCAGCCCCCAAAAACGATAAACCTATAATGCATTTAAAGCTTGGTTCAGGGTATATGGTAGTCGAGCTCACTCGACTACAGCGTTCTTACTTGTTTAATTTAATATTAATGTAGCATATAAACTTGTATTGGACGAGCTGATGTTCATGTAGCTTTCCAAAAGTGTTGCACGTGCTGGTTCCGGCTGTGTGATCGGTAGATGGTTCCTTATAGGTTCTTGTGCTACTTGCTCGCTGTGCTTAATACTAATTAAAAATCAAGTAAGAACGCTGTAGTCGAGTGAGCTCGACTACCATATATTCTGAACCAAGCTTTAAATGCATTATAGGTTTATCGTTTTTGGGGGCTGGAGTGGGCGTGGCCCGATCTTAGTAATATACCTTCTAGGTTTGGTAACTGTAGCTCTTGAATTGCGGGAGATACAGGCATTTATCGTTTTTTGTGGGCGGGAGTGGGCGTGGCCCAAAATATTTCTCACTGTTTGTGAGGTTAAGTTTCACACACACTCGTATTACTTTTCTTTCTTGTGCTTCTGCTTTCTTCTTCACACTCGTTTTACGTTTGCTTCTTCTTTGCACTCAGCTGCTCATTGCACCGTTAAGTGGGCAATTAAATTCAATTAGCCTCCCCCCTTCACCATACAAAAATACATTCATTCATTGACCTTACCCATTTTTCACTAGGGACTTGGATCGATTGGCATCATATTGCCCCGCTCCTGGCTCCCCCTCCCTCATCTACTCCTGCAGCTCTAACAAAGTTGTCAACTCGAATTCGCTGCTAATAATTTCATAGATTTATCGTTTTTGTTTGTCGTCTTGTTGATTGGCTGGCGAAGTTCTTAGTCCTCTTTAATTTCCATTTCAACTTCGATTTTTAGTGTTACGTTGAGATTGCCATATCAATGAAAATATATAAAAGCAGAAGTTAAGTTTAGTAACATAGAAATTCACTACCACGGATCGCCTCTTTTGTATTGTCTGGCAACTCGAAGTAATCTCTAGTGCTATCAGGCTGCCTGCTATATCCCTCCCACTGATACTTATAAGCTTAACGAAAGCTAACTGCCTGCTATGAACAGCGGTGTCATTCTTTTCTACTCTTTTAAGCTCAAAAATCTTAAAGCTTTACTAATTGAAAATTAGATTCGCTTCCATGTTATCTAAATATTATTTTTACATGTGTCTTGATTTCAGCGTTTCTCAAATTAAGTTACACTCACACACTCGCACATGAAACATCTGTTTGCTCTTAGAAAGGTAACAATGGTAATTTATCAAAATGAGTTTACGGGGCAGAGGTAGAGAGAAAGACAGAGAGAGAGAGAGAGAGAGAGAGAGAGAGCGAGACAGGCATTGCCACAATAGTAAATTGTCATTCGTGTGTGGGTGCGTGATTGCATATGGCGTATACACGCATAGGTGTAGTCCGTGTTTGTGTGTTTTTATGTGTGTGCGAATATCTGGGCTTGACTTAAATTGCTTTTTTCAATGCCAACGGCTGCAGTCATTTGTTGTCGTTGTTGTTGCTGCCTGTCACATGTGGAGTCAAATGTCATTTCAGTAAAATCCCTCAAGTCGTTTAACTGCGTTCAACTGTCTGTTGTCCACACTGTCTGCCTGTCTGTCTGTGCATTGGTGTGCAAAAATATCATCTGTTTGTATGTTGGCAGCACTTTTTTCTGTGGCTGATTAGATTGCAGTGTGGTTGTTGTTGAGAGAGGGATGGGGAGCTGTGGTTGCTTTTACAAGACAATGTACAACAGTTGGTTCAGCTTCTCTTGCAGGTGCTTGTAAGTGTTTAAGTGGGCGACAAATGAGCCACAGAAATGCAAATATGGGCAAGTCGGAAAGGGCAAGAAGAAAAAATATTTATATGTATATACATACAAACATATGTATGAAGTTTTTTTGCAACTTGAAATGTGTTGCATAAATAACAAGATAGAACGTTGCAGTCGGACGTAACCGACAGCGGAATACTATTATACCTTAATTTGTGTACAGTTACGAAATACTTGAATTGCGGGGGATATGGGCGTTTATCGGTTTTGGGGGCGGGAGTGGGCGTGTCCCAAAAAAATTGTGGAGTTCGGTCTCAGTAATATACCTTCTAAGTTTGGAAACTGTAGCTCTTAAATTGCGGGAGATACAGGCATTTATCGTTTTTTGTGGGCGGGAGTGGGCGTGGTCCAAAATTTTTTTCCACATTTATGAAGGGTGTTACTAGCAATATACCTTTAAAATTTGGTGACTTAAGTTTTCAAATTGCGTGAGATATATGGGTTTATCGATTTACACCAACAGGTGTATCGGTTTAGGTAGGTGGAGTGGGCGTGGCCATCCAATTTTTTTATCGATCTTTGGGGGAGTTACCAGTAACATATCTGCAAAATTTTGCGACTCTAGCTTGCAAATTACGGCAGATATGCGCATTTTAAATTTCTAGGGACGAAGTTCCTGAGGGCGGCGGATGTGGGCGTTGTCCAAAAATTGGTATGTCAATCTTTGAAGGAGGTTACCAGCAAATTACCTTCCAAGTTTGGTTACTCTATCTTTAAAATGTTCGGAGATATACGAAGTTATCGATTAATAATCGGAATTGTCGATTATAGGCGCAGGTGTGGGCGTGGCACCACAAATTTGTTATCAGCTCTTAAAGGCGACTACCAGTAATATACCTACCAAATTTGACGTTCCCTACTCGAAAACTGCGGAAGATATAGCCATTTGAAAATTTTAGGGGCGGGGGTGATGGGGGCGTCGGAGGTGGGCGTGGCACATGCCAATCTTTCAAGGACCTCGCCAACAACCTACCAACCAAAATTGGTGTTTATATTCATTAAATTGTAAGAGATATGGGGATTTATCGATTTGCTAAAATCGAATTTATCGATTTTCTAGCTCCCTTGTGGACGTAGGTCCAAACCCAAGACACTTTAACTTTTGAGGGTACTTTCCAGTATACGTTCCAAGTTTCAAGTCTCTATCTCTAAGGGTGTCGGAGGAACGCGCGTTCATACGGACGGACAGACGGACAGACGGACGGACGGACAGACGGACAGACGGACGGACAGCATGACGGACATTGCACAAAACCAATATACTATTATACCTTTTTGGTATAATAGTATAAAAATCAATAAAAGCTACATAAATAAAAAAAAAAACAACAAAAAATCGGAAAGATACAAAAAATGGAAAACATCAAAATAAAGCTGAAAATCAACAAAAAATGCAAAAGTGCGAAAATTCGAAAAAGTTCGAAAAAATCAATAAAAATTGCAAAAATGCACAAAAATTAAAGGAAATCAATAAAAGCTACATAAATCTAAAAAAAAAACAAGTAAGAACGCTGTTGGCGCCAGCATCAAATTAGATTGTTATTAATTTGATGAACATTTGGAGCCCTGCGCGGCTCAATATATATAGAGTATGAGCCCTGCGCGGCTCAATAAAGATAGAGTATTTGTAGTTGCATTTACATATGCAAATTATGTTAAGTGCAGTTCGAGCTGTAGAAGCCAGCGTTATCAGCGCTATTCTTTGC
Organism: Drosophila infuscata; assembly: GCA_035042205.1. Lineage (NCBI taxonomy): Eukaryota > Metazoa > Arthropoda > Insecta > Diptera > Drosophilidae > Drosophila > Drosophila infuscata. The sequence continues at coordinate 5,519 of JAWNLR010000467.1, forward strand.
CGCTCTCTTCGCATATTACCGCGCTGTCTTGTGCAGCGCTCTCTCTCTCTCTTACAAAGGGCGCTCGCTGATCCGCCGGCTGCTGCAGCTAATGAGTTTACACTCTAATATAGTCGAATATTTATCGTCGTTAGTTAAAGTTGGTTCGCAAAAGTCTAGCAGATCGATCGGTCTAATTAATCTCGTTGTTGAGAAGATTTAGCAATTGGCTTCAAATCTTCATTTCGTGCATCGATCGCTGTTCTCGTTGTTGAAAGACTAAGCAAGTGGCTTCTAGTCTATAACACTCTAACGATTAATACTAATCAATCAAATACATTTGTGAATAAACATTATAACGTTGTGAAATAAGTTTGTGTACTTATTTTAAATAAAGCTATCAAAAAGCTGATAGCGCAAACAAACGCTGTAGTCGAGTGAGCTCGACTACCATATACCCTGAACCAAGCTTTAAATGCATTATAGGTTTATCGTTTTTGGGGGCTGGAGTGGGCGTGGCCCGATCTTAGTAATATACCTTCTAAGTTTGGTAACTGTAGCTCTTGAATTGCGGGAGATACAGGCATTTTTCGTTTTTTGTGGGCGGGAGTTGGCGTGGTCCAAAATTTTTTTTCCACATTTATGAAGGGTGTTACTAGCAATATACCTTTAAAATTTGGTGACTTAAGTTTTTAAATTGCGCGAGATATATGGGTTTATCGATTTACACCAACAGGTGTATCGGTTTAGGTAGGTGGAGTGGGCGTGGCCATCCAATTTTTTTATCGATCTTTGGGGGAGTTACCAGTAACATACCTGCAAAATTTTGTGACCCTAGCTTGCAAATTACGGCAGATATGCTCATTTTAAATTTCTAGGGTCGAAGTTCTTGGGGGCGGCGGATGTGGGCGTGGTCTAAAAATTGGTATGCCAATCTTTGGAGGAGGTTAGCAGCAAATTGCATTCCAAGTTTGGTTACTCTAACTTTAAAATGTTCGGAGATATAGGGAGTTATCGATTTACAATCGGAATTGTCGATTATAGGTGCAGGTGTGAGCGTGGCACCACAAATTTGTTATCGGTTCTTAAGGGCGACTACCAGTAATATACCTACCAAATTTGACGTTCCCTACTCAAAAACTGCGGAAGATATAGCCATTTGAAAATTTTAGGGGCGGGGGTGATGGGGGCGTCGGAGGTGGGCGTGGCACATGCCGATCTTTCAAGGACCTCGCCAACAACCTACCAACCAAAATTGGTGACTGTATTCATTAAATTGTAAGAGATATGGGGATTTATCGATTTGCTAAAATCGAATTTATCGATTTTCTAGCTCCCTAGTGGACGTAGGTCCAAACCCAAGACACTTTAACTTTTGAGGGTACTTTCCAGTATACGTTCCAAGTTTCAAGTCTCTATCTCAAAGGGTGTCGGAGGAAGGCGCGTTCATACGGACGGACAGACGGACAGACAGCATGACGGACATTGCACAAAACCAATATACTATTATACCATTTTGGTATAATAGTATAACAAGATAGAACGTTGCAGTCGGACGTAACCGACAGCGAAATACTATTATACCTTTATTTGTGTACAGTTAAGAAATACTTGAATTCCGGGGGATATGGGCGATTATTGGTTTTGGGGGCGGGAGTGGGCGTGGCCGAAAAAATTTTGGAGTTCAATCTTAGTAATATACCTTCTAAATTTTGTAACTGTAGCTCTTAAGTTGCGGGAGTTACAGGCATTTATCGTTTTTTGTGGGCGGGAGTGGGCGTGGTCCAAAATTTTTTTTCCACATTTATGATGACAGCGACTATTAATGGCATATATAAAACAACCAAAACCAAACAAGCAAAGCAGGCTGAACAATCAAAACAAACCAAAACGGCACGGCGAAGTGAGCGAAAGTGCACGCATTCGGCAATGCACCCGAGAGCGGGAGAAATGTCAACCGAGAAAACACGACCATGACCCACTCTCGAGGGCATGCGCTGAATGCGGAATCCAAGTTCAACGGCCGAACAAATAGTTCAACGGCCGTCCAAACGCTGTGACCGGCTTACGCTAGCAACTAGTGTGGGGTCGTGCGCAAAACAAAACTGCAGCGGACTTTGTCCCGAGAAAAGAGCGTTCAGCTGAAGAACGTTTTGATCAGCAGTAAGCTTGCGCACGAAAAGGGCAACAACAACGCGTGCGCAGCACCGTCGGTTGACCACACACACTAGTGCAAATGCACGCATAAAGAGCGGACCAGAGCGCACCGTTGTCGGCTCTCTTACGTTTGGCGCGGGTGCACAAACGCTAGAGAGCACAACAAAATGCATTTTGAGCAATCATTTGCAAGAGGGCACTGTTGCCTATTTTCTACGATTAGCGCGGGTACGCAAACGATCGAGAAAATGACAACAACAACGTGCACCTCGGACCAAACAAGTGCAAGAGTGCGCTGTTGTCTATGTTCTACGTTTAGAGCGGGTGCATAAACGATAGAGAGAACGCAAAATGACGGCTAATCGACAACCGACACGGCCCCATGGACGAATAGTGCGCAGGAGGTACGTCACACGCGGGCAGCATGTGACACGCAGGGTGCGCGTGAGGCTGCCACGGCAAGCCAGACGCATCGAGCGGGAGCGCCGGAATCTGTGGGAGGACCAGATAGAACTAATGGCATCACCACTCCACGAGCCGAGCGAGGACGAGTTCGAGTCGCCAGCATCACCTCTCGACGAAGCGATGGACGCCGACCACTAGGAAGGAGAAGCGCCGAACGCCGCCCCCGCTGAGGAAGCCGTCCCAAGACGAGTACGGCTCCCCAGTGATCTCGACGATATCAACCCCGAGTGGCTCCGAAGGCAATACCCGGAACTGCCACTAACACCGGAGCCGGACGACACGGCCGTCCGCTTCATGGGACCGAGGCCCCGCGCCGAGTCCACGGAAGCCGACCAGTGGGCACCGGCGGAAGCAGCGGGGCAAGAAGACGACGATTCCTCTATGAAGTCATGGGCTCCCTCCTGGTCCCCCGACCAGAGCTCGGAGAGCGGGACAGAGGGAGATGATATTATCGTCATCTCGTCCGCCGAGGAGGACACGCCGGACGTCAACGGAGATGACGAGGACACAATGCCATACGTACCGCGGACGCTAACCGAAGAAGAAATAATCTCCGTGTCATCAGACGATGACGAACCCCAGACCCCAAACCCCACGGCGACCGCCAGCTACCGGAAAACATACGAGACGGGCCGATGGGTGCACGCGGTCACCGTGGTCTACAGGTGGGAAGAGGACGTGGGAATACCCGCCTCCTGGCAACTACGGGAGGAAGAACCTGAACGGAGACCAGTGGAGTCACCATCACCTCCACCACCACCACCCAAATGGAGGCGACCGACACTGGACCGACAGGCATCGTGCCCAGAAACGAAGCCAGCATCACCCCGGCCAAGCCTACCAAGGCAACACTCGGTGCCTGAGACCAAGAGCCGGTGGGAGGAGGTGCCACCGACGGCTTGGCCACCACAAGTGCTGGAGATAGGCATGGGTATGTGTGTATGTGCACGGCCATGGCATATGCGCCCCTCACAGCAACTGTCGATCAGGCGGAGATCCGGCCCCGATGCAGTTGCGGCGAATTCGCTCTCTTTCGTGCTCTCTCTTTTTAGCGCAGGTAGTCAGCCATTTGAGCGTGTCTGACACGCATATCAATGAGGATATGCACCGTTGGTGTGGGAGGAGTACTGCGGGTGCAATATGGCCATCTACACTCACACCACCGGCAGACAATGGTTGGCGCCAGCAAAAGGGCAGTGGAAAGTTACCGAAAAGATCACGCCACTGTAAAGATCACGCCACCTCGGTACAGTCCCGACAAAAGGTCACTGGCTGACCTATATAAGGAGCGCCGCATAACGGCGCGAGTCAGTGAAGCTAAGAGAGTGAAACTACAGAGTGAGGCTAGAGAGTGAAGCCAAGCGATAGAAGCTTTGAAGCCAACCTAAAGTGAATACCAGCGAAGCCAAAACTACACGGAAGCAGTCATCTCAAGTGAGAGTTATACTTGGATTACAAATAAACTTTAAAAATCGCCCAGGACATCGAGGTCCACGAATTTGGCGAAGAACGACATCCTTGCCACTCCAGAATTTAGTCTCGGCGGATTCCGTGGGTACGGAGCCTAGACAAATTCTTGCGAACAGGTGTTCGTACCAGAACCAAATTCGAGACCGAAGTGAATTGAAAAGAATTGAAAAGAAAAGTGCAATAGGCTAATAAAATAACAATTACCAAATAAATATATGGTTCGCTTAATTATCGCAAGCGCGACGGATATAAATTTGTTGCACGGATCCACAGTTCGGCTGAGTGTTAGCCCAGCTTTAACCAGCGAACTAAAAGGTTCGTTACACTACACATGTAATTTTTCAAAGAAAAATAAAAAACACAAGTAAAAATATTAGCAAAAATTATTTAATCCATTTACAAACAATATAGAACGTTGCAGTCGGAAGTAACCGACAGCGAAATACTATTATACCTTACTTTGTGTACAGTTAAGAAATACTTGAATTGCGGGGGATATGGGCGTTTATCGGTTTTGGGGGCGGGAGTGGGCGTGGCCCAAAAAAATGTTGGAATTCGATCTTAAGAATATACGTTCTAAGTTTGGTAACTGTAGCTCTTAAATTGCGGCAGATACAGGCATTTGTCGTTTTTTGTGGGCGGGAGTGGCGTGGTCCAAAACTTTTTTTTCCACATTTATGAAGGTTGTTACTAGCAATATACTTTTAAAATTTGGTAACTTAAGTTTTCAAATTGCATGAGATATATGGGTTTATCGATTTACACCAACAGGTGTATCGGTTTAGGTAGGTGGAGTGGGCGTGGCCATCAAATTTTTTTTATCGATACCTTGGGGGAGTTATCAGTAACATACCTGCAAAATTTTGCTACTCTAGCTTGCAAATTACGGCAGATATGCGCATTTTAAATTTCTAGGGACGAAGTTCCTGGGGGCGGCGGATGTAGGCGTGGTCTAAAAATTGGTATTGCAATCTTTGGAGGAGGTTACCAGCAAATTACCTTCGAAGTTTGGTTACTCTATCTTTAAAATGTTCAGAGATATACGGAGTTATCGATTTACAATCGGAATTGTCGATTATAGGCGCAGGTGTGGGCGTGGCACTACAAATTTGTTATGTTAAAAACTGCGGAAGATATAGCCATTTGAATATTTTAGTGGCGCGGGAGATGGGGGCGTCGGAGGTGGGCGTGGCACATGCCGATCTTTCAAGGACCTCGCCAACAACCTACCAACCAAAATTGGTGACTGTATTCATTAAATTGTAAGAGATATGGGGATTTATCAATTTGATAAAATCGAATTTATCGATTTTCCAGCTCCGTAGGACCAAACCCAAGACACTTTAACTTTTGAGGGAACTTTCCAGTATAGGTTCCAAGTTTCAAGTCTCTATCTCTAAGAGTGTCGGAGGAACGCGCGTTCATACGGACGGACAGACGGACAGACAGACGGACGGACAGACGTCCGTCTGTCTTTTTGGTAAAATAGTATAAAAACTAAAGAATTAATGTGAAATTTTTTTTCAAACATTTAGTTTTAAATTTATATTAGATTGTAAGCTACCAATAAGTATGCCACGACCAGGTGGCCCGAAAACAGCAACCACGGAGGATAAAGTGAAGAAAATACATGATCTGGTATTGTCAGACCGCCGGTTGAAGGTGCGCGAGTTAGCTGAGACAGTAGGCATCTCAACAGAACGAGTGTTTCATGTCCTACATGAAATATTGGGTATGAGAAAGCTATCGGCGCGATGGGTGCCGCGTTTGCTCACACCAGACAATAAGCGCAACCGCGTGACCACTTCGGAGCATGGTTTGGCGCTGTTAAAGCGTAATCCCTAGGAATTTTTGCGTCGATTCGTGACTGTTGACGAAACATGGATTCACTGGTACACACCAGAGACCAAAGAACAGTCGAAACAGTGGACTTCACCTGGCGAATCTGCCCCGAAGAAGGCGAAAACTGTTCCATCGGCCGGAAAGGTGATGGCCACGGTTTTCTGGGATTCGAAAGGTATTATCCTCATAGATTACCTAGAGAAGGGAAGAACGATTACAGGGCTCTACTATGCCGAACTATTGGGAAGATTTGACGCCGAGTTGAAGAAGAAACGGCCCCATTTGGTGAAGAAGAAAGTGCTCTTCCACCATGATAACGCTCCCGCTCACACCTCCGGCGTCGCCCAGGCCAAATTGGTCGAATTACGCTACGAACTGCTGCCCCATCCACCTTATTCTCCGGATTTGGCCCCTTGCGACTTTTTCTTGTTCCCAAATTTGAAAAAGTCAATCGCTGGGCAGAAATTTCGGTCGAACGAGGAGGTTATTGCCACTACGGAGACGTATTTTGCGGATCTACAGAAATCATATTTTTTAGAGGGGATAAAAAAGTTGGAGCATCGCTGGAATAAATGTGTAGAGCTGAAAGGGGATTATATTGAAAAATAAAAAATAATTTTTCCAAAAATTTTCGTTTTTCTTATGTAGGTCAGGTACTCATCAAACCACCCTCGTACGTACACGAAACAGTACTTATCGGGGTTCTGCAGAATACACACAAATATATTGAAGCTTGCGTCGATTATCATGCCATCTTTTCACACTTGCGCTCGCCTATTTATATGTATACAGAAAATGCTTGCGGCTGCTGACAGAAATAAGAACAATATGAAAATATATTTTCGACTATGACTTTGGTGTTTCTTATCCGATCTTAATGAATCGATCGGCAATTGATCAATAATATGAATATGCATATTATGCATAAATTAGAAGCCTCTGCCTCTTAAATTGTGGAATTTATTGCTATCGGAAATCGAAATGTATCGATAATTCAGAAACTGAGGCAGTTATCGATAAAATAAAGCGCCTGCTACACGAGAACTTATATTCCAAATTTGAAGTCTCTAGCTCTTATAGTCTCTGAGATCCGCGTGTTCATACAGACGGACAGACGGACAGACGGACGGACGGACGGACAGACGGACAGGGCTATATCGACTCGGCTGTTGATCCTGATCAAGAATATATATACTTTATGAGGTCGGAGATGCTTCCTTCTGCCTGTTACATACATTTGCACAAAAACTATTATACCCTTTTTACCCATTTTTAATGGGTTAAGGGTTTAAAAACGATGATAGCGCAATTTACAGGGGATAGCCAAAGGCGGTGGGATGAGGCACTACCCGAGCTGACACTGGCTGTCAACACCAGCGTCTCAAGCTCCACAGGGTACAGCGCTGCCTTCATCACACAAGGTCGAGAGCCGAGGCTACCAAAGGCGCTGTTCGACGAAGTAACAGTCGGAACAGGCCAAGTAGCCAAAACGCCAGCAGAAAAAGAAAATCGTCTCAAAGACATTTTCGAAATTGTGCGGCGTAGTCTGGAGAAGGCGGCTCAGGACCAAGCCAGGCACTATAACCTGCGACGCAGGCCGTGGAGACCAAAAATCGGAGAAGAAGTATGGGTGAGGCTACACCACCTGTCGAATGCTGCTGAAGGATTCGCAGCAAAGCTGGCGCCGAGATACGGAGGCCCGTATCAAATTGTGGATTTTTCGTCACCAGTAATCTGCAAATTGAAGAGCCACACGGACAAGTGAAGGACAGCGCACATAGGCGACCTGAAGCCGCACAGCGACGGGATTGAGACAGGTGAGTCAGCAAACCAATAATAACACAAAATATATGCCTGAAACAGAAAAGATTGAGATGCATATAACATCCCAATCTGTTCGGTTAATTTAAAAAGGGGGGAAATAAATAGGCCTCTGTGCTAAGAGACCATTTATAAGTGTATATAGTCATATAGAACTGTATCTATAGTTGTATATAATTGTATAGAAAAAATCATTTGCATATATAAAACAAAAAAAACCAAACAATCAAAGCTGGCAGCGACTATTAATTGCATATATAAAACAACCAAAACCAAACAATCAAAGCTGACAGCGACTATTAATGGCATATATAAAACAACCAAAACCAAACAAGCAAAGCAGGCTGAACAATCAAAACAAACCAAAACGGCACGGCGAAGTGAGCGAAAGTGCACGCATTCGGCAATGCACCCGAGAGCGGGAGAAATGTCAACCGAGAAAACACGACCATGACCCACTCTCGAGGGCATGCGCTGAATGCGGAATCCAAGTTCAACGGCCGAACAAATAGTTCAACGGCCGTCCAAACGCTGTGACCGGCTTACGCTAGCAACTAGTGTGGGGTCGTGCGCAAAACAAAACTGCAGCGGACTTTGTCCCGAGAAAAGAGCGTTCAGCTGAAGAACGTTTTGATCAGCAGTAAGCTTGCGCACGAAAAGGGCAACAACAACGCGTGCGCAGCACCGTCGGTTGACCACACACACTAGTGCAAATGCACGCATAAAGAGCGCACCAGAGCGCACCGTTGTCGGCTCTCTTACGTTTGGCGCGGGTGCACAAACGCTAGAGAGCACAACAAAATGCATTTTGAGCAATCATTTGCAAGAGGGCACTGTTGCCTATTTTCTACGATTAGCGCGGGTACGCAAACGATCGAGAAAATGACAACAACAACGTGCACCTCGGACCAAACAAGTGCAAGAGTGCGCTGTTGTCTATGTTCTACGTTTAGAGCGGGTGCATAAACGATAGAGAGAACGCAAAATGACGGCTAATCGACAACCGACACGGCCCCATGGACGAATAGTGCGCAGGAGGTACGTCACACGCGGGCAGCATGTGACACGCAGGGTGCGCGTGAGGCTGCCACGGCAAGCCAGACGCATCGAGCGGGAGCGCCGGAATCTGTGGGAGGACCAGATAGAACTAATGGCATCACCACTCCACGAGCCGAGCGAGGACGAGTTCGAGTCGCCAGCATCACCTCTCGACGAAGCGATGGACGCCGACCACTAGGAAGGAGAAGCGCCGAACGCCGCCCCCGCTGAGGAAGCCGTCCCAAGACGAGTACGGCTCCCCAGTGATCTCGACGATATCAACCCCGAGTGGCTCCGAAGGCAATACCCGGAACTGCCACTAACACCGGAGCCGGACGACACGGCCGTCCGCTTCATGGGACCGAGGCCCCGCGCCGAGTCCACGGAAGCCGACCAGTGGGCACCGGCGGAAGCAGCGGGGCAAGAAGACGACGATTCCTCTATGAAGTCATGGGCTCCCTCCTGGTCCCCCGACCAGAGCTCGGAGAGCGGGACAGAGGGAGATGATATTATCGTCATCTCGTCCGCCGAGGAGGACACGCCGGACGTCAACGGAGATGACGAGGACACAATGCCATACGTACCGCGGACGCTAACCGAAGAAGAAATAATCTCCGTTTCATCAGACGATGACGAACCCCAGACCCCAAACCCCACGGCGACCGCCAGCTACCGGAAAACATACGAGACGGGCCGATGGGTGCACGCGGTCACCGTGGTCTACAGGTGGGAAGAGGACGTGGGAATACCCGCCTCCTGGCAACTACGGGAGGAAGAACCTGAACGGAGACCAGTGGAGTCACCATCACCTCCACCACCACCACCCAAATGGAGGCGACCGACACTGGACCGACAGGCATCGTGCCCAGAAACGAAGCCAGCATCACCCCGGCCAAGCCTACCAAGGCAACACTCGGTGCCTGAGACCAAGAGCCGGTGGGAGGAGGTGCCACCGACGGCTGGGCCACCACAAGTGCTGGAGGTAGGCATGGGTATGTGTGTATGTGCACGGCCATGGCATATGCGCCCCTCACAGCAACTGTCGATCAGGCGGAGATCCGGCCCCGATGCAGTTGCGGCGAATTCGCTCTCTTTCGTGCTCTCTCTTTCTAGCGCAGGTAGTCAGCCATTTGAGCGTGTCTGACACGCATATCAATGAGGATATGCACCGTTGGTGTGGGAGGAGTACTGCGGGTGCAATATGGCCATCTACACTCACACCACCGGCAGACAATGGTTGGCGCCAGCAAAAGGGCAGTGGAAAGTTACCGAAAAGATCACGCCACTGTAAAGATCACGCCACCTCGGTACAGTCCCGACAAAAGGTCACTGGCTGACCTATATAAGGAGCGCCGCAACACGGCGCGAGTCAGTGAAGCTAAGAGAGTGAAACTACAGAGTGAGGCTAGAGAGTGAAGCCAAGCGATAGAAGCTTTGAAGCCAACCTAAAGTGAATACCAGCGAAGCCAAAACTACACGGAAGCAGTCATCTCAAGTGAGAGTTATACTTGGATTACAAATAAACTTTAAAAATCGCCCAGGACATCGAGGTCCAGGAATTTGGCGAAGAACGACATCCTTGCCACTCCAGAATTTAGTCTCGGCGGATTCCGTGGGTACGGAGCCTAGACAAATTCTTGCGAACAGGTGTTCGTACCAGAACCAAATTCGAGACCGAAGTGAATTGAAAAGAATTGAAAAGAAAAGTGCAATAGGCTAATAAAATAACAATTACCAAATAAATATATGGTTCGTTTAATTATCGCAAGCGCGACGGATATAAATTTGTTGCACGGATCCACAGTTCGGCTGAGTGTTAGCCCAGCTTTAACCAGCGAACTAAAAGGTTCGTTACACTACACATGTAATTTTTCAAAGAAAAATAAAAAACACAAGTAAAAATATTAGCAAAAATTATTTAATCCATTTACAAACAAGATAGAACGTTGCAGTCGGAAGTAACCGACAGCGAAATACTATTATACCTTACTTTGTGTACAGTTAAGAAATACTTGAATTGCGGGGGATATGGGCGTTTATCGGTTTTGGGGGCGGGAGTGGGCGTGGCCCAAAAAAATGTTGGAATTCGATCTTAAGAATATACGTTCTAAGTTTGGTAACTGTAGCTCTTAAATTGCGGCAGATACAGGCATTTGTCGTTTTTTGTGGGCGGGAGTGGCGTGGTCCAAAACTTTTTTTTCCACATTTATGAAGGTTGTTACTAGCAATATACTTTTAAAATTTGGTAACTTAAGTTTTCAAATTGCATGAGATATATGGGTTTATCGATTTACACCAACAGGTGTATCGGTTTAGGTAGGTGGAGTGGGCGTGGCCATCAAATTTTTTTTATCGATACCTTGGGGGAGTTACCAGTAACATACCTGCAAAATTTTGCTACTCTAGCATGCAAATTACGGCAGATATGCGCATTTTAAATTTCTAGGGACGAAGTTCCTGGGGGCGGCGGATGTAGGCGTGGTCTAAAAATTGGTATTGCAATCTTTGGAGGAGGTTACCAGCAAATTACCTTCGAAGTTTGGTTACTCTATCTTTAAAATGTTCAGAGATATACGGAGTTATCGATTTACAATCGGAATTGTCGATTATAGGCGCAGGTGTGGGCGTGGCACTACAAATTTGTTATGTTAAAAACTGCGGAAGATATAGCCATTTGAATATTTTAGTGGCGCGGGAGATGGGGGCGTCGGAGGTGGGCGTGGCACATGCCGATCTTTCAAGGACCTCGCCAACAACCTACCAACCAAAATTGGTGACTGTATTCATTAAATTGTAAGAGATATGGGGATTTATCAATTTGCTAAAATCGAATTTATCGATTTTCCAGCTCCGTAGGACCAAACCCAAGACACTTTAACTTTTGAGGGAACTTTCCAGTATAGGTTCCAAGTTTCAAGTCTCTATCTCTAAGAGTGTCGGAAAAACGCGCGTTCATACGGACGGACAGACGGACAGACAGACGGACGGACAGACGTCCGTCTGTCTTTTTGGTAAAATAGTATAAAAACTAAAGAATTAATGTGAAATTTTTTTTCAAACATTTAGTTTTAAATTTATATTAGATTGTAAGCTACCAATAAGTATGCCACGACCAGGTGGCCCGAAAACAGCAACCACGGAGGATAAAGTGAAGAAAATACATGATCTGGTATTGTCAGACCGCCGGTTGAAGGTGCGCGAGTTAGCTGAGACAGTAGGCATCTCAACAGAACGAGTGTTTCATGTCCTACATGAAATATTGGGTATGAGAAAGCTATCGGCGCGATGGGTGCCGCGTTTGCTCACACCAGACAATAAGCGCAACCGCGTGACCACTTCGGAGCATGGTTTGGCGCTGTTAAAGCGTAATCCCTAGGAATTTTTGCGTCGATTCGTGACTGTTGACGAAACATGGATTCACTGGTACACACCAGAGACCAAAGAACAGTCGAAACAGTGGACTTCACCTGGCGAATCTGCCCCGAAGAAGGCGAAAACTGTTCCATCGGCCGGAAAGGTGATGGCCACGGTTTTCTGGGATTCGAAAGGTATTATCCTCATAGATTACCTAGAGAAGGGAAGAACGATTACAGGGCTCTACTATGCCGAACTATTGGGAAGATTTGACGCCGAGTTGAAGAAGAAACGGCCCCATTTGGTGAAGAAGAAAGTGCTCTTCCACCATGATAACGCTCCCGCTCACACCTCCGGCGTCGCCCAGGCCAAATTGGTCGAATTACGCTACGAACTGCTGCCCCATCCACCTTATTCTCCGGATTTGGCCCCTTGCGACTTTTTCTTGTTCCCAAATTTGAAAAAGTCAATCGCTGGGCAGAAATTTCGGTCGAACGAGGAGGTTATTGCCACTACGGAGACGTATTTTGCGGATCTACAGAAATCATATTTTTTAGAGGGGATAAAAAAGTTGGAGCATCGCTGGAATAAATGTGTAGAGCTGAAAGGGGATTATATTGAAAAATAAAAAATAATTTTTCCAAAAATTTTCGTTTTTCTTATGTAGGTCAGGTACTCATCAAACCACCCTCGTACGTACACGAAACAGTACTTATCGGGGTTCTGCAGAATACACACAAATATATTGAAGCTTGCGTCGATTATCATGCCATCTTTTCACACTTGCGCTCGCCTATTTATATGTATACAGAAAATGCTTGCGGCTGCTGACAGAAATAAGAACAATATGAAAATATATTTTCGACTATGACTTTGGTGTTTCTTATCCGATCTTAATGAATCGATCGGCAATTGATCAATAATATGAATATGCATATTATGCATAAATTAGAAGCCTCTGCCTCTTAAATTGTGGAATTTATTGCTATCGGAAATCGAAATGTATCGATAATTCAGAAACTGAGGCAGTTATCGATAAAATAAAGCGCCTGCTACACGAGAACTTATATTCCAAATTTGAAGTCTCTAGCTCTTATAGTCTCTGAGATCCGCGTGTTCATACAGACGGACAGACGGACAGACGGACGGACGGACGGACAGACGGACAGGGCTATATCGACTCGGCTGTTGATCCTGATCAAGAATATATATACTTTATGAGGTCGGAGATGCTTCCTTCTGCCTGTTACATACATTTGCACAAAAACTATTATACCCTTTTTACCCATTTTTAATGGGTTAAGGGTTTAAAAACGATGATAGCGCAATTTACAGGGGATAGCCAAAGGCGGTGGGATGAGGCACTACCCGAGCTGACACTGGCTGTCAACACCAGCGTCTCAAGCTCCACAGGGTACAGCGCTGCCTTCATCACACAAGGTCGAGAGCCGAGGCTACCAAAGGCGCTGTTCGACGAAGTAACAGTCGGAACAGGCCAAGTAGCCAAAACGCCAGCAGAAAAAGAAAATCGTCTCAAAGACATTTTCGAAATTGTGCGGCGTAGTCTGGAGAAGGCGGCTCAGGACCAAGCCAGGCACTATAACCTGCGACGCAGGCCGTGGAGACCAAAAATCGGAGAAGAAGTATGGGTGAGGCTACACCACCTGTCGAATGCTGCTGAAGGATTCGCAGCAAAGCTGGCGCCGAGATACGGAGGCCCGTATCAAATTGTGGATTTTTCGTCACCAGTAATCTGCAAATTGAAGAGCCACACGGACAAGTGAAGGACAGCGCACATAGGCGACCTGAAGCCGCACAGCGACGGGATTGAGACAGGTGAGTCAGCAAACCAATAATAACACAAAATATATGCCTGAAACAGAAAAGATTGAGATGCATATAACATCCCAATCTGTTCGGTTAATTTAAAAAGGGGGGAAATAAATAGGCCTCTGTGCTAAGAGACCATTTATAAGTGTATATAGTCATATAGAACTGTATCTATAGTTGTATATAATTGTATAGAAAAAATCATTTGCATATATAAAACAAAAAAAACCAAACAATCAAAGCTGGCAGCGACTATTAATTGCATATATAAAACAACCAAAACCAAACAATCAAAGCTGACAGCGACTATTAATGGCATATATAAAACAACCAAAACCAAACAAGCAAAGCAGGCTGAACAATCAAAACAAACCAAAACGGCACGGCGAAGTGAGCGAAAGTGCACGCATTCGGCAATGCACCCGAGAGCGGGAGAAATGTCAACCGAGAAAACACGACCATGACCCACTCTCGAGGGCATGCGCTGAATGCGGAATCCAAGTTCAACGGCCGAACAAATAGTTCAACGGCCGTCCAAACGCTGTGACCGGCTTACGCTAGCAACTAGTGTGGGGTCGTGCGCAAAACAAAACTGCAGCGGACTTTGTCCCGAGAAAAGAGCGTTCAGCTGAAGAACGTTTTGATCAGCAGTAAGCTTGCGCACGAAAAGGGCAACAACAACGCGTGCGCAGCACCGTCGGTTGACCACACACACTAGTGCAAATGCACGCATAAAGAGCGCACCAGAGCGCACCGTTGTCGGCTCTCTTACGTTTGGCGCGGGTGCACAAACGCTAGAGAGCACAACAAAATGCATTTTGAGCAATCATTTGCAAGAGGGCACTGTTGCCTATTTTCTACGATTAGCGCGGGTACGCAAACGATCGAGAAAATGACAACAACAACGTGCACCTCGGACCAAACAAGTGCAAGAGTGCGCTGTTGTCTATGTTCTACGTTTAGAGCGGGTGCATAAACGATAGAGAGAACGCAAAATGACGGCTAATCGACAACCGACACGGCCCCATGGACGAATAGTGCGCAGGAGGTACGTCACACGCGGGCAGCATGTGACACGCAGGGTGCGCGTGAGGCTGCCACGGCAAGCCAGACGCATCGAGCGGGAGCGCCGGAATCTGTGGGAGGACCAGATAGAACTAATGGCATCACCACTCCACGAGCCGAGCGAGGACGAGTTCGAGTCGCCAGCATCACCTCTCGACGAAGCGATGGACGCCGACCACTAGGAAGGAGAAGCGCCGAACGCCGCCCCCGCTGAGGAAGCCGTCCCAAGACGAGTACGGCTCCCCAGTGATCTCGACGATATCAACCCCGAGTGGCTCCGAAGGCAATACCCGGAACTGCCACTAACACCGGAGCCGGACGACACGGCCGTCCGCTTCATGGGACCGAGGCCCCGCGCCGAGTCCACGGAAGCCGACCAGTGGGCACCGGCGGAAGCAGCGGGGCAAGAAGACGACGATTCCTCTATGAAGTCATGGGCTCCCTCCTGGTCCCCCGACCAGAGCTCGGAGAGCGGGACAGAGGGAGATGATATTATCGTCATCTCGTCCGCCGAGGAGGACACGCCGGACGTCAACGGAGATGACGAGGACACAATGCCATACGTACCGCGGACGCTAACCGAAGAAGAAATAATCTCCGTTTCATCAGACGATGACGAACCCCAGACCCCAAACCCCACGGCGACCGCCAGCTACCGGAAAACATACGAGACGGGCCGATGGGTGCACGCGGTCACCGTGGTCTACAGGTGGGAAGAGGACGTGGGAATACCCGCCTCCTGGCAACTACGGGAGGAAGAACCTGAACGGAGACCAGTGGAGTCACCATCACCTCCACCACCACCACCCAAATGGAGGCGACCGA
>JAWNLR010000473.1:0-24540 GCA_035042205.1 Drosophila infuscata
GATACTATTCTCGTTGTTAAAAGACTAAGCAAGTGGCTTCTAGTCTATAATACTCTAATAATTAATAATAATTAATCTAATACATTTGTGAATAAAGTTTATAACGTCGTGAAATAAGTTTGTGTACTTATTTTAAATAAAGCTATCAAAAAACTGATAGCGCAACAGTAACTATTTTTAATTTTGGCCACGAAGGCAAATAAACTACATTTATAGAAATGCAAATTTCAGTGCGTTTCTATTTATTTGTTGTGTGTTTTGTGAGAGCTTTGGCCACTTAATTTATAACTGTTCCCGTTTTGGAAATCTGTCTCCGCAACTGCGTCTACGAGAGGTAAAGAAGCTCAACCTTTGCATTAATTGCCTGTGTAAAGGTCATCGGCTAAAGGAGTGCAGCTCCACTACCTGCAACCGCTGCAAGGCCAAGCATCATACGCTTCTGCATTTTGAGAATCAGATTGACGGCTCTCAAGTCAACTTTGCTCCGCATCCGCCTGCTGCAAACCCTTCGCAACTTGTAGCCCAAAATCTTAGTCAAGACGTGGTGCTCTTGGCAACTGCTGTAATCAACGTTAGAAGTCGTACTGGAGTTTTAGTCCCTTGCCGAGCGCTACTTGATTCTGGTCGCAGGCGCACATTATCACATCTCGTTTAGCTCAACACCTCCAGCTGCGCAAGCATCGCTCACCTACTTTGATTTCAGGATTGGGGAGTCTACTGTTCCTCAGAAGGCTATTCAGCCGATATAAGTTTCAATCGCGAGCATCCGTACTCTGCCAACATCTCAGTTCTCGTAGCCCCGTCTATAACTGGAAATCAGCCTAGCTACGATGTCAACACCGAGCTCTGGAATATACCCTCAAATATTCGCTTGGCTGATCCAGAGTTCTTTAAGGCGCACAAAATTGATTTGTTAATTGGAGCTGGGCTGTTTTTATACCCTGAACCCATTAAAAATGGGTAAAAAGGGTATAATGGTTGGTAATGTGCAAATGTATGTAACAGGCAGAAGGAAGCATCTCCGACCCCATAAAGTATATATATTCTTGATCAGGATCAATAGCCGAGTCGATCTAGCCCTGTCCGTCTGTCTGTCCGTCTGTCCGTCTGTCTGTCTGTCCGTCTGTATGAACACGCGGATCTCAGAGACTATAAGAGCTACAGACTTCAAATTTGGAATATAAGATCTCGTATACCAGGCGCAGATCAAGTTCGAATATTTTATCGATAACTGCCTCAGTTTCTGAATTATCGATACATTTAGATTTCTGATAGCAGTTAATTCCACATATCTCTCACAATTTAATGGATACAGTCACCAATTTTGGTTGGTAGGTTGTTGGCGAGGTCCTTGAAAGATCGGCATGTGCCACGCCCACCTCCGACGCCCCCATCACCCCCGCCCCTAAAATTTTCAAATGGCTATATCTTCCGCAGTTTTTGAGTAGGGAACGTCAAATTTGGTAGGTATATTACTGGTAGTCGCCCTTAAGAACCGATAACAAATTTGTGGTGCCACGCCCACACCTGCGCCTATAATCGACAATTCCGATTGTAAATCGATAGCTCCCTATATCTCCGAACATTTTAAAGATAGAGTAACCAAACTTGGAAGGCAATTTGCTGGTAACCTCCTCCAAAGATTGGCATACCAATTTTTGGACCACGCCCACATCCGCCGCCCCCAGGAACTTCGTCCCTAGAAATTTAAAATGCGCATATCTGCCGTAATTTGCAAGCTAGAGTCGCAAAATTTTGCAGGTATGTTACTGGTAACTCCCCCAAAGATCGATAAAAAAAATTGGAAGGCCACGCCCACTCCACCTACCTGAACCGATACACCTGTTGGTGTAAATCGATAAACCCATATATCTCACGCAATTTGAAAACTTAAGTTACCAAATTTTAAAGGTATATTTCTAGTAACACCCTTCATAAATGTGGAAAAAAAATTTTGGACCACGCCCACTCCCGCCCACAAAAAACGATAAATGTCTGTATCTCCCGCAATTCAAGAGCTACAGTTACCAAACTTAGAAGGTATATTACTAAGATCGGGCCACGCCCACTCCAGCCCCCAAAAACGATAGACCTATAATGCATTTAAAGCTTGGTTCAGGGTATATGGTAGTCGAGCTCACTCGACTACAGCGTTCTTACTTGTTTTAATTGTTGTGGGTCGGTCAAATCAAAATCGCTCCTGGTTTGCCTATTCTTCAAAAAACTCAACTGGGCTGGATAGTGACAGGAGGAACTTCTTCAGCGAGCCCTGCCTCATTGATGGTCACTAGCTCGGTTCTGATGCCAAATCTCAGCCTGGATAACAAGCTTGATGAAATCGTTCGTCGGTTTTGGGAGGTAAAATCGTGTTCCCGTTTAGTCAACGAATCTACCAAGGAGGAACTTGATTGTGAAGCTCTGGAAGCCTTTGTGGAACTGAAGCACTGGCACATGATGATGACATTCCAATTGGCCAGTTACGGCACCGAGAAGCATCTGCGTCTCTTTATGGACAATCTGCTCGACAATGAGTTGCCGGAAACGATGCAGACAAAATCCAAATACGAGCTGAGACAGTGCGTCTTGGACACGCTGGAGCCGCACATAGATTGGAATCATATTTACAACGAATACTTGGATCTGTATCATCTGGATGGGGAGAATTTCGTTCAGGCTACACCACCACCACAATCATCGCTAGTCTCTTATCCATTACCCAGTGCGCTATGTCCCCGGACGCGAGCAGCTGCTGCCGCAGCGGCGGCTATTGATGCTCCCCTCACTGCGACACCATCGTCGCCGCCGCCACCGCTGATGCTGCCAGTGCCACAGGAGCCGCCGGTGTCGCCGGTGTCGCCGGTGTCGCCGGTGTCGCCAGTGCCGCCTTCGTCTCCAAGTGCGAACGTGGAACCGAAAACCTGTGAAACCGAATCATCATCATCCTCGCTACCTACCCGGACGCTTCCTGAGCTGCGGCAAAAAGTGCTAGTTACTATCTCTAGATGCTCTGATGTCAGCTTAGGATGCAAGTTAGCAAATTCTTTTCATAACCTGCGTCGTGTCTTCGGATATATATATATAAATTTCGGAATCGCATCAGGCATGCCAGTCTAACAGTAGATTGGATACACAAGGGCACTCAACTACTCTTGCGGAGCATCCAGATGGCGAATCAGTCATCACTCAGTTTTGGGGTCTTCAAGACGGACGACTATCAAATCATTCAGCTCTTTTGCCTCGCTTACCCCATTCATCGATGAGCTTGGACTTCCTCGTGTTGGTGGCCGTCTAAAACACTCGTGCCTGGATTTCGATGCTCAGATTCGATCATACTTCCGGGACATCATCCTGTCACACGCGCCATCATCATGCATTTTCACAGGCGTCAGCTGCATGCCGGACTTCGTTCTCTGCTTGCTCATATTCGGCTCCACTATTGGCCTATTGGGGCCAGCGTTACAACAAAATGCATTATGTGTTTTCGAGCAAAACCGGTCCTGGCTGAGACAATCATGGCTGATCTTCCCCGCGATCGTGTTAGTGGCTCGCATCCTTTCGCTGTCACTGGAGTAAACTATTGTGGACCGTTTTATTACAAGAGCGAGATTCGTAACAAAGGACCAGTAAAGTGCTACATCTCGGTCTTCGGTCATCTCGGTATAAGAATTCACAATCAATCATAGTAATGATCTTCCTCAAATATTTAGTATAAATTCGAAATTTGAATTGATAATTTTGAATGAAAATTATGAAGCTATGGATATTCTATTAATTTATTCATATATTCGAATGTTGCTAATAGTATTTTTCTTGCTCTATCCATCCTCCTGGACGGCGAATAAAATAGCGACGTCCCTCATCGAATAATATAATAAGCATACCAAAAGGTAAAGTATATGTCCACCAGATAAATCTATGAAACACTTTTGATTATAAAATAGTTGTAGAAGACTTTAAAACTTACCTAGCAGAGTACATGCGTAAGGCTTTTTTCCTTCGTGGCATGTAGCATATTTTACAGGCCACAATTGTTTCAAAAACCAAAGCGAAAGTCAACACGTGGTTACGCATTTTCTGGTGAATTATAGAATTTCGGCGAGTCTTACAGATTATTTAGTCGCACCACTGTGTCACAACAATTGATATGAAGAACCCCGTGCTAGCTGTGTACTCCAGCTCCTTGCGTTCTCTACAAGTCTAAGTTTAGAAAATAATATTAGTTAGTCTTCAGTAAATAGCTGTAATCTATGTAAAATTAATTACTATTAACTTAGAAATTAAAGTATCATTTTATTAAGCCTTTGGCTTTACGTAAGCGCCCCAATATACAATATAGGCGGGATGCAAATTTTTTGCTCGAGTGAGAGTCTTAATTTAAATATCGAGAATGAAAGCGAAGTCTTGATCCTAAAGGTACAAGTTCTTACACTTTTTTATAATTTGATGCCGAAGGTTTCAAAGTATATTAGTTTTGTGCTATGTAAGTCATGCTTTCTGTCTGTTTGTCCGTCTGTCTGTTTGTCCGTCTGTCTGTCCGTCTGTCTGTCCGTCTGTATGAACGCAACTTTTTGAGACCTTTAGAGAACCAACTTTAACTATAAATTATGAACTCCTAGAGTAGGGTGAACTCACTAGCTGCAGCAGACGGCGGATCAACGAGTGCCCTTTGTAAAGATAGAGAGAGAGCGCTGCAAAAGAGAGCGCGGTAAATAAGAGAGCGCCAAAGAAGAGCGCTGATAACGCTGGCTGCTGCAGCTCGAACTGCCCTTAGAATAGTTTTTATGTTTAAATACAACTACGATATATGTATATTGAGACACGCAGGATTCCAAATTCAAATGCTTATCAAATTAATGATTTCAACTTATTTGCTTCTGCCACCCACATAATACCCCCGGTGAAAGGGTTTGATTTCGACAGTATCCTTAAGAGGCAGCAGACACATCTAGTTGACGGCTCTTCTTATGACTCCTTTCAGTTTCTTCAAGTCAGCAACTCGAGCAATGCCATCTCTGCCTGGAATAACAGCAAGCACTCTCGCTAGTGGCCAACTCATGGGAGGCAGATGATCGTCCTTAACGAGAACTACGTCATCCACTTGAATCGAACGTGCTGGAGATCTCCATTTAGCACGCTGTTGAAGGAGTGTGAGATACTCCTCACGCCACCGCGTCGAAAAGATTCGCGGTAGGTGAGTCACTCGCTGTCAACCATTCAAGCGATCATCACCTTTACGGTGACCGAGCAGATGCCAAAATTCAGCCGTCCTTTGGCCGCTTCAATGGGCGCCAGTGATTCCTTATTAAGAAGCATCACCGCCTGACTCATAGGGCCTTGCGAGGCCTCAATTTTCACTAACTTCCAGTCCTTGGTGGCCAGTGATGGGTTGCAGATTGTAGTGTACGGGAGTGTATTTAAATGGCGGGTGGAATGCCAATATATTCGATCGGCGTATGGTTGAGATTGATGTGCGCACTCTCGCTATGCTCGTCTTAGCTCGCCGGATTGTCGGTGTTCTTTCTCCCTCAAACCATTCAAAAGTAGTCTGCCACATTTAAATAGTGCGCTTTTACAAAATAAGTATCACTTGGGTTACTGAGACACATTAACACAATATTAGTGACGCCGACACGTCCTGCAAACTACCTGAGAAACTCGTCTTATTAGAGGGAACATAGGTGTTGTGGTCCCTCTTCTGTACCCACCCTACCATGATAATGTTTTAAATATGTTACATTATCCCTTGGACAGACTGATTAAATCCTACCACATTTTATAAGAACCCAGCATGGATACTCGACAGACAATGGATAATTTCTTAGCACTTCATATTTAATTAATTCTTAAATGTATAAGTCCTAGAACAATATTAGGACAATTGTATTCATTCTCTTATTGATAGTCTTATATCTAATGTACATTCTATTTTCTTTTACTTAAGGTTTACATTTTCTTCTGGTGTTGTACACCGGTTATCTTGTTTTCATGAATTTGGTTTCTTTTCGTTTCTTTTTAATTTATTACTTAATCAGTTTAATTGGTTTATTTTTCAGGCTTCATGCCCAATTTTATCTTATAATAATTTACTTAAATTAAGGCTTCTAGATATATCTTCAGATGGCTGATTATATCATGCTGTTGGTCACACTTATTTTATATACATACACATATATATTTTTCCTATTCGCTAATTGTACAATTTCTTTTTGTAGGACCTACATTATAGCAGTTTTATTTTTACTCACTCATTTCGGTGTTTTTAGTTTTCTGCAGTCGATGCGATCGTTGGGCCCAAGGTTCGTCGACGAAAAGCTATTTGTGAGGGGTATTCAAAAGGAATTAGAAATCATATATATATATGTATAAGTTAAACTTGACCACTTGACCAGTATATTAACCAATCACCAATTCAGCATTATTATTTTCTATCTTATAATTAAGGAAATTTAAATTGATTTAATAGATTTTACGTTAAATTAAATAATGAGAAAAACATAAACAAAACAAAAATTCATACAGCTGATGATTAGGAGCGTAATGGGAGTGCAACGTTTATCAGCAGTTTTATGGACTCAGCAGTTTTATGATCTGCTTAAGATTATGATCTGTTGTTTGTTCACATAAAACCATCAAAAGCTGATAAGCATTTTGCCTAAAATGTACGTTGTATGTGCTGCACACTCAGCGGGGCTGATAATTTACTTTTCTTTTCATTTTAGATCTTAATTTTTAAAGTCACTTATACTGGCTGATAATACTCGTAGGATGTTATTACGACACAAACCGTTTATTGTCTCTGGGACAATAGCGGAATTCACTCCGGAATCCAGGGTGGAGATGATATCCAAAATTAGCTCCTTCGCACCCTCGTCCCGCTGAGTCACAATTTTTCTACAGGGCGTGGGCCACTAACCTAGTTAGTTATATCCATCCATATATTGGCTAGCTTCTTGTATTTTTTCCTCTGGCCAGACTTGAGCCGGTCTAGACCTTTAGCTCCACCGCCGACTTGCCTATGAACATGTTTGGGGAATTGATTTTTATTTTTTCCTGGTTTGATTTAACTCACAACCATGTACCTTTTCACCAACTGCACTTTCACTATAATATATATATTTATATATATATACGTATATATTAATTTATTATATTATTATACTTAAATATTTTAATTTAAATATTTATGCACGTTTTACGTTTATTATTTCCCTTCCAATTGGATCGCACGAATTTTTCGTAGAGTTTGACCGCAGCAACGACATCAGCCTGTCTTACGCATTTCGAAAAGCAGCTCACTGAGCGCTTATTGAGTGAGAATAGTGAGAATTGCATTTGAGCGTTTTCTGTGCGGTTCGTTTATCTGCTTATCTCTCCTCTTGAGCGGCTGCCTGCATGTCTCTACTAATTTGCGGTGGACCATATTCGTACTCAAAAAACGGCTACTACAAGATCTGCAATATTTCGAGCACCTGCTCTTTCATGGCCGTTGGAATCCACACTCGTGCTCTTGGTCTGCTTGGGACCTCGCTCCAGACAACTGCGACCAGTTTGACCCCTTTATACAAACGCTTGCTACTGGCGCCTTATATATTTTGACGGGGTGCTCGTTGTCGCAGGCTATTATGATAATGCTCCCTCTTAAAATATTGACCGCCTTCTTACGCTCAACATATACGTGTTTCTGGGCCTGGGTGCTGATGGTGGGCATGTAATCCTTCACACCAACTCCTTCTAGTGGTTTAGCTGCACTAAAGGCGTGCTTCACCTCTTTGAAGTCGTGCGTGTTGGTTACACTGCACTCCTCTCTTCCACCTCCGGCTGGACCGACCGACTTGCTTGCCTTGTCGGGTCTTATTTGGCTTTGGCCAGGCTTTGATGCCAAATTTTGCCAACCAAAGTTTGGGAACTCTAATTATTAAATCGCGGGAAATATAAGCACATCTAATTATTTTTCTATCTCTTACTTTCAAAATTTTGTGACTCTAGCTTACAAATTAAGGAACATATGCTCATTTGAGGTTTCTCGGGCCAAAGTTGCTGGGGCAGCGGTTGTGGGCGTGGTCCAAAAATTATATGCAGATCCTTGGACAAGGTTACCAGCAAGTTACTTTCCAAGTTTGGTCATTGTTGGCGTCAGCAGCAAATAAGTTAGTCATTAATTTGATGAACATTTGGAGCCTTGCTTGGCTCAATTAATATAGAGTATTATTAGTTGCATTTACATATGCAAATTATGTTAAGCGCAGTTCGAGCTACAGCTAGTGAGTTTACACTCTACTTTAATAGTTGATTGTTCATAATTTCATTTGGTTGGTTCGCATAACACGAGCGGTACTAATTTGAATACAATTGGCTTCTAATCTATAATAATCTAATTATCCAATACATTTGTGAATAAACTTTATAACGTTAAGCAATAACTTAGTGTATTTATTTGGAACTAAAGTTATAAAAAAGCTGATAGCGCAAACAGTCATTATATATTTAAAATTGTAGAAGATATACAGATTTATCGAATTACACTTTCCGAAATGACGGCATTGTCGTTTATGGTCGCAGGTATGGGCGTGGCAAAATAAATTTGTTTCCACCTCAAAAATAATAAAAGATGTGGGGATGGGTTCTTCGGAGGTGGGCATAGCAAATGCCGGCCTTTAATGGACATTGCCTACAACTTACCTACAAAATTTCTGGACTGTAGCCATTAAAAATGTGGGGGATATTTGGCTTTATAGATTTGGGAATATCGATTTTGTCAATTTCTTAGCTCCCTGGTACACGTGGCACCCCACTTTTATCACTTTATCTATTCCGAGCACTTTCAAGTGTATATTCCAAGTTTCAAGTCTCTATCTTTAAGGGACTAAACCAATAAAATATGATACTTTCTGTATCTAAGACAAAAAAAAACAAGAGAGAACGTTGCAGTCGGACGTCACCGACAGCGTATGTAGTAGGGAATTGGGGATTGTAAACCGGTAGTGGCTTCTGAATTTTAATTACCTCATTATAGGTCATAAATTATTGATTTGGGGTGTGCGACCTTTTTTAGAAAAATGTGTGGTTTTCGGTCGAGTGCGTGACACGTGACCACCTTTCTTATTGGTGGTTGGGATCGGAAGGGGAGGATCAGCAGTACTTGTGTGTGCTTACGTGATTATATTTATTTAAGGAGGAGATTGTGTGCAACACGTGTAGCATGTAACCTATAGGATTGAGGCAAGTGAAAGATCAGTTAGCAGGTACCGCTCAAGTGTGTAGGTATATGAGTTGATTTGATAAGGGTGGGTTCATTGGTAAGAGGAAAAGTAATCGTTACTTCTCTTTTCTCACCTTCTTTCTCGTTGGCTAGAAATAATAGGACACCTCATACCTAAATGTTTCCCCACATAATAATTGTAGCATATTTTAAGGTAACTATTGTTAAGTAGGTATTTTGTCTGTGTGTGTGTGTTTTGTTTTCACCCTTTTTACAGTGCACCCTGTTTGAGTGACGCTCCCTATGATATGCTATGTTTTTATACTAATATACCAAAAAGGTATAATAGTATATTGGTTTTGTGCAATGTCCGTCATGCTGTCTGTCCGTCTGTCCGTCTGTCCAGCTGTATGAACGCGCGTTCCTCCGACACCCTTAGAGATAGAGACTTGAAACTTGGAACGTATATTGGAAAGTACCCTCAAAAGTTCAAGGGTCTTGGGTTTGGTCCTACGTCCACTAGGGAGCTAGAAAACCGCGAAAATCGATTTTAGCAAATCGATAAATCCCCATATCTCTTACAATTTAATGGATACAGTCACCAATTTTGGTTGGTAGGTTGTTGGCGAGGTCCTTGAAAGATCGGCATGTGCCACGCCCACCCCCGACGCCCCCATCACCACCGCCCATAAAATTTTCAAATGGCTATATCTTCCGCAGTTTTTGAGTAGGGAACTTCAAATTTGGTAGGTATATTACTGGTAGTCGCCTTTAAGAACCGATAACATTTAATTTATAATAATTTGTGGTGCCACGCCCACACCTGCGCCTATAATCGACAATTCCGATTGTAAATCGATAGCTCCCTATATCTCCGAACATTTTAAAGATAGAGTAACCAAACTTGGAAGGCAATTTGCTGGTAACCTCCTCCAAAGATTGGCATACCAATTTTTGGACCACGGCCACATCCGCCGCCCCCAGGAACTTCATCCCTAGAAATTTAAAATGCGCATATCTGCCGTAATTTGCAAGCTAGAGTCGCAAAATTTTGCAGGTATGTTACTGGTAACTCCCCCAAAGATCGATAAAAAAATTGGATGGCCACGCCCACTCCACCTACCTAAACCGATACACCTGTTGGTGTAAATCGATAAACCCATATATCTCACGCAATTTGAAAACTTAAGTCACCAAATTTTAAAGGTATATTGCTAGTAACACCCTTCATAAATGAGGAAAACAAATTTTCTACCACGCCCACTCCCGCCCACAAAAAACGATAAATGCCTGTATCTCCCTCAATTTAAGAGCTACAGTTGCCAAACTTAGAAGGTATATTACTAAGATCGAACTCCAAAATATTTTGGACCACGCCCACTCCCGCCCACAAGAAACGATAAATGCCTGTATCTCCCGCAATTTAAGAGCTACAGTTACCAAACTTAGAAGGTATATTACTGAGACCGAACACCAAAATTTTTTTGAGACACGCCCACTCCCCCCCCCAAAACCGATAAACGCCTATATCCCCCGCAATTCAAGTATTTCTTAACTGTACACAAATTAAGGTATAATAGTATTCCGCTGTCGGTTACGTCCGACTGCAACGTTCTATCTTGTTTTTACTTGCATGTTTCTTAATTAGTTGAATATAGTTTAAAATGTTTAAATAAAAGAAATTTGTTTTTCGTTTTTCATAATATAATTTATTTATTTGCTTATTTTTTTTGTGCAATCTTTTTTTTTTTTTTTGCTATTTTTTTGTGCAATTTTTTTTTTTTTTTCATATTTTCTTCATTTATTTATTGTAATTAACATAACTTAATTTTTAAGGAACATGTACATTTTTTTAAAGTGAATTATTATTAATATTCCTATTGTTTAACCTCTTTCTAAGGTTACGGTATTGAAATTTTAGACGATCCAGTTTTATTTTATATGATACAAAGTAGTGACAAGCACAAGGATCAACTCCTTCTACCGCATCATTTGAGGACCATGAGCACACTGTTAAGTGTTGCCCATATTTTGATTTAATCAGTCGATAGTTTTCATACTCTAAGAAAAATTTTCGGTATTTCTTCATCAATTTGGAATGTTCAGGAAAAATAACATCCTCAAACTCCTTAAGGAAATCATAAATTTTCTTCACATTTGTTTAAAATCCAAAATTCGATATTAGAGCCATTCTGTTGAGTAGTCTTCAAAAACATAAATATAACTAAAGAATTATTTTACTTTATTTATAAAGTAACAATACTTGTCTTACCTTCTTTTATAATACTTGTCTATACTGGTTTATATCTTTCTTGAAATTTCAAAGCATAAGCGAGTTCGATGAAATTCTGCTTCATGACCATAAGACACATCTATATTATAATTACTATATATAAATGTGGGGGTTTTATTACATCAACGGTATTAATTGGTTAATATAAGATAATATAACGTCATTAATAGTTTGAAACATTAAGGTCTGCTTCTTTCCACTCGTTCACCCGTTCAACTCGACTTGAGCCACAGCTCTCACAACCTATTCCGTCAAAGGCCGAACTGCAACTCCCTTGTCGTCGTCCCGTCATCGTCGTCGTCGTCGTCGTCGTCGTCTTCGCCGCTTCTCTTCCTCGATCGGATTCGCCGTCTTGCGAATTCGCTCTCGTTGCTCTTCGTCTTCTCGGTATCATTGTTGTCTAGGGATCGTCGTTGTTACTGTTCTTCATGTTCATCGTTGTTGTTGGCGTTGGTCTCAGAAACCACAAACCAACCCACATTCGGCCATACTGACAATGCATTCGCCCCGAATGCATCTTTGTCATCATCATCTTCAGGCGTCGACCAGGGCTTTAGATATTCGGCACACGTCGATGAATTCTTTGGACCATCAGATTTACCTATTTTTGCGACATCATAGGCGTTGTTGTACTTCACTTTGACAATCTCGTAGGGGCCCAAAAACTTTGGCTTTAGTTTGACTCCACTCTCAAATTGTGTTCTTTTTATCGTGACCAAGCCTCCAACGGTGTATTCTCTAGCTGTCGTGCGTCGTAAATTGTTCGTCTTCTTCTTTTTGTGCTGGCGTAGCGTTTGCAGCTGTTCATCGTATTCCTGGTGCAGGGCGGCAATTTGATCGTTTGCAAGATCCAACTGATCCGCGGTGCGATGGAAATCGTTGGCCTGTTTATCGCACAAAACACGCAATCGCTGCACCTCGTCGCGCAGTGTGTTCACCTCGATTTTGGTGGCTCTGATCTTCATCTGGCAATTCTCATTCTGAAGCGAGGCTTCGCTCAAATTTTTTGCTCCATACAGAATAGATTTATTCATTGAAAGTTCGTCAATTCCATCGATCACGTATTGTATAAGTGCGTCGTCTTCAACTTTTCCACGAGATGCAAAATCTTTCATTCGGTAGAAATACCCATACACAGTTTCATTACTACGTCGTTTGTTTTCACTCAATTGCGTGTGTATTTGTTTGCTTGACACTTGCGACTTAAATTCACTCAATAAGGCCTTTTTCAACGCTTGCCACGAATTCAAATGTTTCTCGCTCAACACAAACAACTTGGCAATTCCTCTAAGTGATTTTTTAGCGAAAATCAGTTTTTGAATGTCACTACAACACATGAGCAACGCTTGTTCTTCGAATTCCGTTATCCAGATTTCTACAGCAATTTCATCGCTACCGTCGAAAACTCTGATGCATTCTTCTACGTCACGAAAACTCATAGCAAAACGCGGTAACTGTACTTCGTTCGCAATTACTTGTTTGCTATTATGCACTTCGTCCGTTACTCGAAGTGCTGTATTCTTTGTCTCTCGCTTATGAGCGAAACTTCTTCCCGTTGCGTTTTCTTCAATCTTGTTGCCTTTCTCATCGTCGCGTCCTTCGTCATCTTCGCTGCTTTCGGCATCGTCGCTGCCTTTGTCTTCATCGCTCATTTCTTCTTCGTCGGTATGTTGCAGCATTTGTCCCGCTTTTAAATTACGAAAAATATGTAACGGCATATTTTCAGCTCTGTAACTTATGCCCAATATGCAGCAAATTGATACAAGATCATGGTCCGACAGTTTTGCATGTATGTATTCTAGTTTTGCAACATATTTCCCGTTATTTTCGTCATAGCTGAATCCTCTAAACTCGCGCAACCGATTTCTGTTCGCTCTGTTTCCTTCTGACTCGAATATAAATTGGTGTAATGCACATATGCTCGATCTCTTTCCAGAACGCAGTTTTTGTGCAATTAAATCATTTAAATTTGGCATCTTTACGTCAGTTAATTTCTTTCGTCGTTTTAATTTAACTTCGTCGTTTACATTCGCCTTCTCGTCGATTTAATGCACACTCTTTCGTCGATTTTGCATTAAAAATTTGTCTCTTTTTTTTCAATTCAATCCAATCCAACTCTCAAATATATCGTGTGTTTATTATTTCAATCCCGGACGAGCCTCCAAATATGTGGGGGTTTTATTACATCAACGGTATTAATTGGTTAATATAAGATAATATAACGTCATTAATAGTTTGTAACATTAAAGTCTGCTTCTTTCCACTCGTTCACTCGTTCACTCGTTCAACTCGACTTGAGCCACTGCTCTCACAACCTATTCACCGTCATCGTCGTCGTCGTCGTCGTCTTCGCCGCTTCTCTTCCTCGATCGGATTCGCCGTCTTGCGAATTCGCTCTCGTTGCTCTTCGTCGTCTCGGTATCGTTGTTGTCTAGGGATCGTCGTTGTTACTGTTCTTCATGTTCGTCGTTGTTGTTGGCGTTGGTCTCAGAAACCACAAACCAACCCACATAAATATATATATATATATATATATATATATTACAAATTTGAATTGGGTAAACACGCGTACGTTTTTAGGTCTTTCGAACCCCACATTTTTATACCCTGAACCCATTAAAAATGGGTAAAAAGGGTATAATGGTTTTGTGCAAATGTATGTAACAGGCAGAAGGAAGCATCTCCGACCCCATAAAGTATATATATTCTTGATCAGGATCAACAGCCGAGTCGATATAGCCCTGTCCGTCTGTCCGTCTGTCTGTCTGTCCGTCTGTCCGTCCGTCTGTATGAACACGCGGATCTCAGAGACTATAAGAGCTAGAGACTTCAAATTTGGAATATAAGATATCGTATACCAGGCGCAGATCAAGTTTGCGTTATTTTATCGATAACTGCCTCAGTTTCTGTATTATCGATACATTTAGATTTCTGATAGCAGTAAATTCCACATATCTCTCACAATTTAATGGATACAGTCACCAATTTTGGTTGGTAGGTTGTTGGCGAGGTCCTTGAAAGATCAGCATGTGCCACGCCCACCTCCGACGCCCCCATCACCCCCGCCCCTAAAATTTTCAAACGGCTATATCTTCCGCAGTTTTTGAGTAGGGAACGTCAAATTTGGTAGGTATATTACTGGTAGTCGCCTTTAAGAACCGATAACAAATTTGTGGTGCCACGCCCACACCTGCGCCAAAATCGACAATTCCGATTGTAAATCGATAACTCTGCATATCTCCGAACATTTTAATGATAGGGTAACCAAACTTTTAAGGTAATTTGCTGGTAACCTCCTCCAAAGATTGGCATACCAATTTTTGGACCACGCCCACATCCGCCGCCCCGAGGAACTTCGTCCCTAGAAATTTAAAATGCGCATATCTGCCGTAATTTGCAAGCTAGAGTCGCAAAATTTTGCAGGCATGTTACTGGTAACTCCCCCAAAGATCGATAAAAAAATTGGATGGCCACGCCCACTCCACCTACCTAAACCGATACACCTGTTGGTGTAAATCGATAACCCATATATCTCACGCAATTTGAAAACTTAAGTCACCAAATTTTAAAGGTATATTGCTAGTAACACCCTTCATAAATGTGGAAAAAAAATTTTGGACCACGCCCACTCCCGCCCACAAAAAACGAAAAATGCCTGTAACTCCCGCAATTTAAGAGCTACAGTTACCGAACTTAGAAGGTATATTACTAAGATCGAACTCCAAAATATTTTGGGCCACGCCCACTCCCGCTCACAAAAAACGATAAATGCCTGTATCTCCCGCAATTCAAGAGCTACAGTTACCAAACTTAGAAAGTAAATTACTAAGATCGGGCCACGCCCTCTCCAGCCCCCAAAACCGATAAACCTAGAAAGCATTTAAAGCTTGGTTCAGGGTATATGGTAGTCGAGCTCACTCGACTACAGCGTTCTTACTTGTTATACCCTGAACCCATTAAAAATGGGTAAAAAGGGTATAATGGTTTTGTGCAAATGTATGTAACAGGCAGAAGGAAGCATCTCCGACCCCATAAAGTATATATATTCTTGATCAGGATCAACAGCCGAGTCGATATAGCCCTGTCCATCTGTCTGTCCGTCTGTCCGTCCGTCAGTCTGTCCGTCTCTCCGTCTGTATGAACACGCGGATCTCAGAGACTATAAGAGCTAGAGACTTCAAATTTGGAATATAAGATATCGTATACCAGGCGCAGATCAAGTTTGCGTTATTTTATCGATAACTGCCTCAGTTTCTGAATTATCGATACATTTAGATTTCTGATAGCAGTAAATTCCACATATCTCTCACAATTTAATGGATACAGTCACCAATTTTGGTTGGTAGGTTGTTGGCGAGGTCCTTGAAAGATCGGCATATGCCACGCCCACCTCCGACACCCCCTTCACCCCCGCCCCTAAAATTTTCAAATGGCTATATCTTCCGCAGTTTTTGAGTAGGGAACGTCAAATTTGGTAGGTATATTACTGGTAGTCGCCTTTAAGAACCGATAACAAATTTGTGGTGCCACGCCCACACCTGCGCCTATAATCGACAATTCCGATTGTAAATCGATAACTCCGTATATCTCCGAAAATTTTAAAGATAGCGTAACCAAATTTGGAAGGTAATTTGCTGGTAAGTTCCTCCAAGGATTGGCATACCAATTTTTGGACCACGCCCACATCCGCCGCCCCCAGGAACTTCGTCCCTAGAAGAGTTCCAAAATTTTGCAGGTATGTTACTGGTAACTCCCCCAAAGATCGATAAAAAAATTGGATGGCCCAGCCCACTCCACCTACCTAAACCGGTACACCTGTTGGTGTAAATCGATAAACCCATATATCTCACGCAATTTGAAAGCTTAAGTCACCAAATTTTAAAGGTATATTGCTAGTTACACCCTTCATAAATGTGTAAAAAAAAATTTTGGACCACGCCCACTCCCGCCCACAAAAAACGATAAATGCCTGTATCTCGCGCAATTCAAGAGCTACAGTTACCAAACTTAGAAGGTATATTACTAAGAGCGGGCCACGCCCACTCCAGCCCCAAAACCGATAATCCTATAATGCATTCAAGGCTTGGTTCAGGGTATATGGTAGTCGAGCTCACTCGACTACAGCGTTCTTTCTTGTTTTATTTTTTTTGGTTTTATTTTTTTTTTTTTTTTTAATGTTTATAAAACTTTATTGATATTTATCCAAGAGAATCCAAGCCATTTAACTAGTACTCTCTCATTTCGTCGCCTTATTATCTTTTCCACCAAGTAAGTGTCTGGAAATCTTGTTTTCCTCAACTCTTCATTATAGAAACCTCCCTGCAGAACAGCACCTTGATTGTCTTTCAGAATGTATGTAGTTGGATTAGTGGTTTGTATTTTGTTGATTTTAAAAATTTCAGTTTTCCAGTTTGGCGTATACACCTTTTCAACTCGAAATTTACTTCCATTAAAAGTTTTTATATGATTGTAGACAGTGTTCAATAAATTCTTCTCATTTGATGAGTTTACTGCAATTGGTGCCATTTTAATTGTTCTCTGATGTTTTCAATTATACTCATTTATCAACTGTTTATAAATTTTAATCCAACAATATGATCCATTTTAACTAAACTCTCTCCACATCATCTCCTTAAGCGCTTTATTAAAACGCTCAACAATTGACACCTTTTGACACCACAAACTCGTAAAGTCTGTATTAAAAAATTCTTTTCCATCATCGGTCTGCAAATTTTTTGGAATTCGATTCTCCTTAAGTATACTTGAGAATGCGTGTTTAACTTCTTTAGCCGTTTTAGTATTTAACGTCTCTCCCCATGCATATTTCGAAAACGTATCAATTACTGTCAATAGAAATCTATATCCTTTATTTAGTGATGAGTACTGACCCATATCAACTAAGTCTGCTTGCCAATGATCATCGATTCCCTTCAAAATAACTCTTGTTTCGTGCTGGTGCATGTAAATCATCTACTAAATTCTTCCTACTCATGATTCACTTTTTATTTACTGATTTTCATATTTTGCTTTTCTTTAATTATTATATTATATTATATTGTATAATATTTTTATACCCTGAACCCATTAAAAATGGGTAAAAAGGATATAATGGTTTTGTGCAAATGTATGTAACAGGCAGAAGGAAGCATCTCCGACCTCATAAAGTATATATATTCTTGATCAGGATCAACAGCCGAGTCGTCTGTCTGTCCGTCTGTCTGTCCGTCTGTCCGTCCGTCCGTCTGTCCGTCCTTATGAACACGCGGATCTCAGAGACTATAAGAGCTAGAGACCTTAAATTTGAAATATAGGTTCTCGTGTACCAGGCGCAGATCAAGTTTGCTTTATTTTATCGATAACTGCCTCAGTTTCGGAATTATCGATAAATTTAAATTTCCGATAGCAATAAATTCCCCATATCACTCACAATTTAATGGATACAGTCACCAATTTAGGTTGGTAGGTTGCTGGCGAGGCCCTTAAAAGATTGGCATGTGCCACGCCCACCTCCGACGCCACCATCTCCCCCGCTCCTAAAATGTTCAAATGGTTATATCTTCCGCAGTTTTTGAGTAGGGAACGTCAAATTTGTAGGTATATTACTGGTAGTCGCCTTTAAGAACCGATAACAAATTTGTGGTGCCACGCCCACTCCTGCGCCTACAATCGACAATTCCGATTGTAAATCGATAGCTCCGTTTGTCTCTCACATTTGTTTTAAATCCAAAATTCGATATTAGACCTATTCTGTTGAGTAGTCTTCAAAAACATAAATATAACTAAATAATTATTTTACTTTATTTATAAAGTACCTATACTTGTCTTACCTTCTTTTATAATACTTGTCTATACTGGTTTACATCTTTCTTGCAATTTCAAAGCATAAGCGAGTTCGATGAAATTCTGCTTCATGACCATAAGACACATCTATATTATAATTACTATATATAAATGTGGGGGTTTTATTACATCAACGGTATTAATTGGTTAATATAAGATAATATAACGTCATTAATAGTTTGAAACATTAAAGTCTGCTTCTTTCCACTCGTTCACCCGTTCAACTCGACTTGAGCCACAGCTCTCACAACCTATTCCGTCAAAGGCCGAACTGCAACTCCCTTGTCGTCGTCCCGTCATCGTCGTCGTCGTCGTCGTCTTCGCCGCTTCTCTTCCTCGATCGGATTCGCCGTCTTGCGAATTCGCTCTCGTTGCTCTTCGTCGTCTCGGTATCATTGTTGTCTAGGGATCGTCGTTGTTACTGTTCTTCATGTTCATCGTTGTTGTTGGCGTTGGTCTCAGAAACCACAAACCAACCCACATTCGGCCATACTGACAATGCATTCGCCCCGAATGCATCTTTGTCATCATCATCTTCAGGCGTCGACCAGGGCTTTAGATATTCGGCACACGTCGATGAATTCTTTGGACCATCAGATTTACCTATTTTTGCGACATCATAGGCGTTGTTGTACTTCACTTTGACAATCTCGTAGGGGCCCAAAAACTTTGGCTTTAGTTTGACTCCACTCTCAAATTGTGTTCTTTTTATCGTGACCAAGCCTCCAACGGTGTATTCTCTAGCTGTCGTGCGTCGTAAATTGTTCGTCTTCTTCTTTTTGTGCTGGCGTAGCGTTTGCAGCTGTTCATCGTATTCCTGGTGCAGGGCGGCAATTTGATCGTTTGCAAGATCCAACTGATCCGCGGTGCGATGGAAATCGTTGGCCTGTTTATCGCACAAAACACGCAATCGCTGCACCTCGTCGCGCAGTGTGTTCACCTCGATTTTGGTGGCTCTGATCTTCATCTGGCAATTCTCATTCTGGAGCGAGGCTTCGCTCAAATTTTTTGCTCCATACAGAATAGATTTATTCATTGAAAGTTCGTCAATTCCATCGATCACGTATTGTATAAGTGCGTCGTCTTCAACTTTTCCACGAGATGCAAAATCTTTCATTCGGTAGAAATACCCATACACAGTTTCATTACTACGTCGTTTGTTTTCACTCAATTGCGTGTGTATTTGTTTGCTTGACACTTGCGACTTAAATTCACTCAATAAGGCCTTTTTCAACGCTTGCCACGAATTCAAATGTTTCTCGCTCAACACAAACAACTTGGCAATTCCTCTAAGTGATTTTTTAGCGAAAATCAGTTTTTGAATGTCACTACAACACATGAGCAACGCTTGTTCTTCGAATTCCGTTATCCAGATTTCTACAGCAATTTCATCGCTACCGTCGAAAACTCTGATGCATTCTTCTACGTCACGAAAACTCATAGCAAAACGCGGTAACTGTACTTCGTTCGCAATTTCTTGTTTGCTATTATGCACTTCGTCCGTTACTCGAAGTGCTGTATTCTTTGTCTCTCGCTTATGAGCGAAACTTCTTCCCGTTGCGTTTTCTTCAATCTTGTTGCCTTTCTCATCGTCGCGTCCTTCGTCATCTTCGCTGCTTTCGGCATCGTCGCTGCCTTTGTCTTCATCGCTCATTTCTTCTTCGTCGGTATGTTGCAGCATTTGTCCCGCTTTTAAATTACGAAAAATATGTAACGGCATATTTTCAGCTCTGTAACTTATGCCCAATATGCAGCAAATTGATACAAGATCATGGTCCGACAGTTTTGCATGTATGTATTCTAGTTTTGCAACATATTTCCCGTTATTTTCGTCATAGCTGAATCCTCTAAACTCGCGCAACCGATTTCTGTTCGCTCTGTTTCCTTCTGACTCGAATATAAATTGGTGTAATGCACATATGCTCGATCTCTTTCCAGAACGCAGTTTTTGTGCAATTAAATCATTTAAATTTGGCATCTTTACGTCAGTTAATTTCTTTCGTCGTTTTAATTTAACTTCGTCGTTTACATTCGCCTTCTCGTCGATTTAATGCACACTCTTTCGTCGATTTTGCATTAAAAATTTGTCTCTTTTTTTTCAATTCAATCCAATCCAACTCTCAAATATATCGTGTGTTTATTATTTCAATCCCGGACGAGCCTCCAAATATGTGGGGGTTTTATTACATCAACGGTATTAATTGGTTAATATAAGATAATATAACGTCATTAATAGTTTGTAACATTAAAGTCTGCTTCTTTCCACTCGTTCACTCGTTCAACTCGACTTGAGCCACTGCTCTCACAACCTATTCACCGTCATCGTCGTCGTCGTCGTCGTCTTCGCCGCTTCTCTTCCTCGATCGGATTCGCCGTCTTGCGAATTCGCTCTCGTTGCTCTTCGTCGTCTCGGTATCGTTGTTGTCTAGGGATCGTCGTTGTTACTGTTCTTCATGTTCGTCGTTGTTGTTGGCGTTGGTCTCAGAAAACCACAAACCAACCCACATAAATATATATATATATATATATATATACGAGGGTGGTTTGACGAGTACCTGACCTTGACGCCAGATGGCGCCACTATTGCAATATGACGTGACTATCGTATAGTACATAAACCTAAACAGCCACAGTGAAAATTTCAGTCAAATCGGACTTTTAGTTTTGTTTTCACCACGTGTCAAAGCAGTCGTGTCCACGCATTTTAGAAAAATGGAAAAAGAGCAATATCGGTCGGTGATTCGAATCTTCTTTTTGGAGGGGAAATCACGCAGTGAAATCAAAGAACGCTTGGATACTGTGTACGGTGACTCTGCTCCTTCGATGACCACCGTCAAAAATTGGTTTAGTGAGTTTCAACGTGGTCGCACGTCCGTTTTTGATGAGCCACGACCAGGTGGCCCGAAAACAGCAACCACGGAGGATAAAGTGAAGAAAATACATGATCTGGTATTGTCAGACCGCCGGTTGAAGGTGCGCGAGTTAGCTGAGACAGTAGGCATCTCAACAGAACGAGTGTTTCATGTCCTACATGAAATATTGGGTATGAGAAAGCTATCGGCGCGATGGGTGCCGCGTTTGCTCACACCAGACAATAAGCGCAACCGCGTGACCACTTCGGAGCATGGTTTGGCGCTGTTAAAGCGTAATCCGAAGGAATTTTTGCGTCGATTCGTGACTGTTGACGAAACATGGATTCACTGGTACACACCAGAGACCAAAGAACAGTCGAAACAGTGGACTTCACCTGGCGAATCTGCCCCGAAGAAGGCGAAAACTGTTCCATCGGCCGGAAAGGTGATGGCCACGGTTTTCTGGGATTCGAAAGGTATTATCCTCATAGATTACCTAGAGAAGGGAAGAACGATTACAGGGCTCTACTATGCCGAACTATTGGGAAGATTTGACGCCGAGTTGAAGAAGAAACGGCCCCATTTGGTGAAGAAGAAAGTGCTCTTCCACCATGATAACGCTCCCGCTCACACCTCCGGCGTCGCCCAGGCCAAATTGGTCGAATTACGCTACGAACTGCTGCCCCATCCACCTTATTCTCCGGATTTGGCCCCTTGCGACTTTTTCTTGTTCCCAAATTTGAAAAAGTCAATCGCTGGGCAGAAATTTCGGTCGAACGAGGAGGTTATTGCCACTACGGAGACGTATTTTGCGGATCTACAGAAATCATATTTTTTAGAGGGGATAAAAAAGTTGGAGCATCGCTGGAATAAATGTGTAGAGCTGAAAGGGGATTATATTGAAAAATAAAAAATAATTTTTCCAAAAATTTTCGTTTTTCTTATGTAGGTCAGGTACTCATCAAACCACCCTCGTATATATATTACAAATTTGAATTGGGTAAACACGCGTACGTTTTTAGGTCTTTCGAACCCCACATTTTTATACCCTGAACCCATTAAAAATGGGTAAAAAGGGTATAATGGTTTTGTGCAAATGTATGTAACAGGCAGAAGGAA
This sequence comes from Drosophila infuscata, assembly GCA_035042205.1. NCBI lineage: Eukaryota > Metazoa > Arthropoda > Insecta > Diptera > Drosophilidae > Drosophila > Drosophila infuscata. Next base: position 22,304 of record JAWNLR010000473.1, read on the forward strand.
GCATCTCCGACCCCATAAAGTATATATATTCTTGATCAGGATCAATAGCCGAGTCGATCTAGCCCTGTCAGTCTGTCTGTCCGTCTGTCCGTCTGTATGAAACAACGGATCTCAGAGACTATAAGAGCTAGAGACTTCAAATTTGGAATATAAGATCTCGTATACCAGGCGCAGATCAAGTTTGCGTTATTTTATCGATAACTGCCTCAGTTTCTGAATTATCGATACATTTAGATTTTCGATAGCAGTAAATTCCACATATCTCTCACAATTTAATGGATACAGTCACCAATTTTGGTTGGTAGGTTGTTGGCGAGGTCCTTGAAAGATCGGCATGTGCCACGCCCACCTCCGACGCCCCCATCACCCCCGCCCCTAAAATTTTCAAGTGGCTATATCTTCCGCAGTTTTTGAGTAGGGAACGTCAAATTTGGTAGGTATATTACTGGTAGTCGCCCTTAAGAACCGATAACAAATTTGTGGTGCCACGCCCACACCTGCGCCTATAATCGACAATTCCGATTGTAAATCGATAACTCCCTATATCTCCGAACATTTTAAAGATAGAGTAACCAAACTTGGAAGGCAATTTGCTGGTAACCTCCTCCAAAGATTGGCATACCAATTTTTGGACCACGCCCACATCCGCCGCCCCCAGGAACTTCATCCCTAGAAATTTAAAATGCGCATATCTGCCGTAATTTGCAAGCTAGAGTCGCAAAATTTTGCAGGTATGTTACTGGTAACTCCCCCAAAGATCGATAAAAAAATTGGATGGCCACGCCCACTCCACCTACCTAAACCGATACACCTGTTGGTGTAAATCGATAAACCCATATATCTCGCGCAATTTAAAAACTTAAGTCACCAAATTTTAAAGGTATATTACTAGTAACACCCTTCATAAATGTGGAAAAAAAATTTTGGACCACGCCCACTCCCGCCCACAAAAAACGAAAAATGCCTGTATCTCCCGCAATTTAAGAGCTACAGTTACCAAACTTAGAAGGTATATTACTAAGATCGAACTCCAAAATATTTTGAGCCACGCCCACTCCCGCCCACAAAAAAACGATAAATGCCTGTATCTCCCGCAATTCAAGAGCTACAGTTACCAAACTTAGAAGGTATATTACTAAGATCGGGCCACGCCCACTCCAGCCCCCAAAAACGATAAACCTATAATGCATTTAAAGCTTGGTTCAGGGTATATGGTAGTCGAGCTCACTCGACTACAGCGTTCTTACTTGTTATTTTTTTTTTTGTTTATAAAACTTTATTGATATTTATCCAAGAGAATCCAAGCCATTTAACTAGTACTCTCTCATTTCGTCGCCTTATTATCTTTTCCACCAAGTAAGTGTCTGGAAATCTTGTTTTCCTCAACTCTTCATTATAGAAACCTCCCTGCAGAACAGCACCTTGATAGTCTTTCAGAATGTATGTAGTTGGATTAGTGTTTTGTATTTTGTTGATTTTAAAAATTTCAGTTTTCCAGTTTGGCGTATACACCTTTTCAAATGTATGTTTATGCATGCTAATTCGCACATAATCACCAACTCGAAATTTACTTCCATTAAAAGTTTTTATATGATTGTAGACAGTGTTCAATAAATTCTTCTCATTTGATGAGTTTACTGCAATTGGTGCCATTTGAATTGTTCTCTGATGTTTTCTATTATACTCATTTATCAACTGTTTATAAATTGTAATCCAACAATATGATCCATTATGACTAAACTCTCTCCACATCATCTCCTTAAGCGTTCTATTAAAACGCTCAACAATTGACGCCTTTAGATCACTAAAAGTTGAGTAATGATTAATGTTATGTTTTTTTACACAAACTCGTAAAGTCTGCATTAAAAAATTCTTTTCCATCATCGGTCTGTACATTTTTTGGAATTCGATTCTCCTTAAGTATACTTGAGAATGCGTGTTTAACTTCTTTAGCCGTTTTAGTTTTTAACGCCTCTCCCCATGCATATTTCGAAAACGTATCAATTACTGTCAATAGAAATATATATCCTTTATTTAGTGATGAGTACTGACCCATATCAACTAAGTCTGCTTGCCAATGATCATCGATTCCCTTCATAATAACTCTTAGACGTTTAAGATTTTTTCGTGCTGGTGCATGTAAATCATCTACTAACTTCTTCCTACTCATGATTCACTTTTTATTTACTGATTTTCATATTTTGCTTTTCTTTAATTATTATATTATATTAAATTGT
>JAWNLR010000474.1:0-32764 GCA_035042205.1 Drosophila infuscata
ATGCTGTATGTATATCTTGTATTAGTGGTGGGTCTTCATATTCTTCTTCTTTAGTTTCGTTTTCATATTCTTCTTTCTTATTTTCGTTACTATATCCTTTTTTCTTATTTTCGTTAACATATTCTTTTTTCTTATTTTCGTTATTATACTTGAATAAAAATTGGAAATTATTAAGTCGAACAAACTCATCCTCGTAATTGATCTCACTTTTACAATCCTTAAGGAACGTTCGGCCTAAGAGGATGTCAAAATTTTTTGAAAAATTATGTATGTAAAACTTCTGATCTGTAGGACATAGCTTGCTAGGGGCTAAAGATATGCTAGTATTTAATTGTACTTCCCCACATATGGTGTGACAAGTAATATTTTCTGTGGAAGTTTCGTAGTTAAGGAAATTTTTATTCATTAAATTTACTGATGACCCTGTGTCTATTAGGCATCGCATTCGTATGTTATTCAAAATTATGTTTATGAATGGGGTTTTGGATTCCTTTCCGAGGCTGTTTGATGAAAATTTGCCTCCCAATCCATTTTTGATTGACCACTGTTACTGGGTCGTTGTCTTTTTATGGGTTGGTTAGGTGGTCTATTATTATTATTATTTGATTGGTAATTCATAGGGTTGTGTATTCTGCCCTGATTTAATTTTTGCTGAAATTCATTATACAATGGTTCGTTAACCATTGGTTCATTTTGGGGGTACTGATTCCTATTAAAATTTTGCTGACTTCTAAAATTCTGTTCATAATTGGGATTAAAATTTTGTTGACTCCTAAAATTCTGATTGAAATTGGGGTTAAAATTTTGTTGACTCCTAAAATTCTGATTGTAATTGGGGTTAAAATTTTGTTGACTCCTAAAATTCTGATTGTAATTGGGGTTAAAATTTTGAAAAGTTCTTGGGTTCTGATTATAATTTTGATTGTAATATGTATTATTTATTTTTTCAGGAATGCGGTCCTCGAACAAGCCTAATTCTAGGGCTACCGCTTTCAGTTTGTCAGTTGTGGATATGTCGTATCTTGCTAACTGCATATATAATCTGTCCGGTAGTCTCTTATTTATGACGTCCCTAACTGTATTATTTAATGCATTAGTATACAATTTTGTATTTTCTATGTTATTTTCTAGTGCTAATTTATTAATTATTACATGTGATTTGTGCTCGAGTTCTTCGAGGAACTTACGAATACTTCCTCCATAATATGTGTTGTACACTCTTCTGAGGAGTTCCTCACAAGGTGTTTGAGTTTTGTAAGTGGAGATGAGGATGTTCCGTAGTGTTGCCCAGTCTCCCGGTGAGTGTCTGAATGATGTTCTCATCGCGTCGCCATACAACTGCATCTGGATTGCGCTGTATAGTATGAGGACTTGGCGCGTATCACTGGTTGGGTATAGTCGCATGATGAGATCAATCCGTTCGATAAAGTTGCCCAGATCGTCCATTTCTCCACCGAACATGGGTGCTTGGCGGATTTGCCCGAGTGCTTGGCTTAATGATTCTGACATCTTTTTGTTGTTTTTGTTTTTGTTTTTTTTTTTTTTTTTTTTGTTTGTTGTATTAAGCACAAATTTATTTTCCGTTGTTTGATTTATTATTGTTATTATTTTAATGTTCTCCCTCGTCGTCGTTCGTTGTTTTTCTCCAAAAAAAAAATTTTCACAAGATAAAAAAAAAATTGTTCACACAAAAAACAAATTCTCCTCGTCGTCGTTTCGCGTTGTTTTTACTTTGCTTTTAAAAAAAAGATTTCACGGATCGCGGGGTCCTTATGCGATACTTTTCGAAATTTACGCGTAACACTAGTACGTTTCCTTTCACGGATCACGACGTTTCGCAATTGTAAAAATCTTTTAAAGTATCCTACCGGCTGCGCCAATTACGTTTTTAGTGAGAGTGTTGTACCGGCTGCGCCAATTGAAAAATCCGACAACGTTTTTTTAGAAATAATATAATTCTTTATTAAACAGAAAGGATACGTCTTCTCGGCTTCGTGTACAAAATAACTCTACTTATGCTAGTGGTTTAATCTATGAGGAAACCTCGCACTTGCTTCTATCTCATGGTCTGTTTGTGGAGGGTCTCTTTTTCATTCCTTGTTTATGTTTATCTTATCTTGCCTGCTATGATTCTATTTAGAGAAAGTGCGTCTGCGATGTTGACATGCTGTATGATACTTTGACCTGCCATCTATGTAGGGGTCTCTTTTGATTGTTGCGTTCTTTGTTTATGCTTATCTTATCTTGCTTGCTATGATTCTATTAACATAGAGTGCGTCTGCGATGTTGACATGCTGTATGATAAGCGTGAGTGTGGACATGAGAGATCGGCGTGATCTGGATATGTCACTATATATAACAAATATATTTTTTCGAACACACAAAACCTACAAACACACATACTGAACACATGCAATAAAAAAACAAGATAGAACGTTGCAGTCGGACGTAACCGACAGCGAAATACTATTATACCTTAATTTGTAAACAGTTAAGAAATACTTGAATTGCGGGGGATATAGTCGTTTATGGATTTTGGGGGCGGGAGTGGGCGTGGCCCACAAATTTTTGGAGTTCGATCTTAGTAATACCTTCTAAGTTTGGTAACTGTAGCTCTTAAATTGCGGCAGATACAGACATTTATCGTTTTTTTTGGGCGGGAGTGGGCGTGGTCCAAAAATTGGTATGCCAATCTTTGGAGGAGGTTACCAGCAAATTACCTTCCAAGTTTGGTTACTCTATCTTTAAAATGTTCGGAGATATACGGAGTTATCGATTTACAATCGGAATTGTTGATTATAGGCGCAGGTGTGGGCGTGACACCACAAATTTGTTATTGGTTCTTAAAGGCGACTACCAGTAATATACCTACCAAATTTGACGTTCCCTACTCAAAAACTGCGGAAGATATAGCCATTTGAAAATTTTAGAGGCGGGGGTGATGTGGGCGTCGGAGGTAGGCGTGGCACAGGCCAATCTTTCAAGGACCTCGCCAACAACCTACCAACCAAAATTGGTGACTGTATCCATTAAATTGTAAGAGATATGTGGATTTATCGATTTGCTAAAATCGATTTTCGCGATTTTCTAGCTCCCTAGTGGACGTAGGTCCAAACCCAAGACACTTAAACTTTTGAGGGTACTTTCCAATATACGTTCCAAGTTTGTGTCTCTAAGGGTGTCACTCCCGCTCCCAAAACCGATAAACGCCCATATCCCCCGCAATTCAATTTTTTTGATTCCAATGTTAAGCCGATGTTAACAGAGAAGTGCCACGTGTTGTGTATTTAACCAAAATTTGTTTGGTTAAAGCTTACAACTTGATTTAGTTGGTATTAATGACAATAATTAACAGGCAATCCCATTTAATAAAATGGGTGCCTAAAAGTATGATTTATTATTTTATTTTTTTTTTGCTATTCAAAAAAATTTTTCCTTGAAGTTTTTATTGTGGATATATGCAAAAAATGTGTGATGGTGCAATTATATTAATTCACCTGATACAAAAAATTCAAGTGTTCCTGCATGGTTGAGTGAGTTGCGGGGTAACAAAAATAAAAGAAAAAAAAAACAGAGTGTAGCATACTTTGGCTGCACTGTACCAGCGACGTTGAAAGGCCTTTCATCGCGGGATAATCATGTAATCTGCAGCCTTTGTTTTTATAAATTTGTGACATGGACGAGATTTAGAAAAGAAAGGTGGCTGTTAAATTTTCACCAACCGTCCCTGTGGCAAATTTTTTTTACCGTCGACAATTTCCATTCCACCTATGCAGTGAAAGAACAAATTTATATAAAGAAAAATCGCAAAGAAAAATAAATTAATAATTAATTAATTTGTTGGTTGTAGTCAGTAGTTTGTTGTACATTTGGAGCCCTGCGTGGCTCAATATATATAGAGTATTAGTAGTTGCATTTACACATGCAAATTATCATAAGTGCAGTTCGAGTTGCAGCAGCCAGCGTTAGCAGCGCTCTTCTTTACCGCGCTCTCTTGTGCAGCGCTCTCTCTCTCTCTCTATACAAAGGGCGCTCGCTGATCCGCCGGCTGCTGCAGCTAGTGAGTTTACACTCTATCTCAGTTGATGTTGATAATTGAGAAGTTTGTTCGCATAACTCGAACGGAGCTAATTAATAATTCTGTCGTTGTTAAAAGACTAAGCAATTGGCTTCTAGTCTTAATATACCCAAATAATACAATATATTGTTTAATAAACTATTATAACGTAGTGAAATAAGTTTGTGTTCTTATTTGAAATATAGCTATCAAAAAGCTGACAGCGTCAACATTTGGTGACCCCAACGTGATACTTGTTTATTAAGTGCATTTCACAAACAAAACAACAATACAACAAGTAAGAACGCTGTAGTCGAGTGAGCTCGACTACCATATACCCTGAACCAAGCTTTAAATGCATTATAGGTCTATCGTTTTTGGGGGCTGGAGTGGGCGTGGCCCGATCTTAGTAATATACCTTCTAAGTTTGGTAACTGTAGCTCTTGAATTGCGGGAGATACAGACATTTATCGTTTTTTGTGGGCGGGAGTGGGCGTGGCCCAAAATATTTTGGAATTCGGTCTCAGTAATATACCTTGGAAGTTTGAAAACTGTAGCTCTTAAATTGCGGGAGATACAGGCATTTATCGTTTTTTGTGGGCGGGAGTGGGCGTGGTCCAAAATTTTTTTTCCACATTTATGAAGGGTGTTACTAGTAATATACCTTTAAAATTTGGTGACTTAAGTTTTCAAATTGCGCGAGATATATGGGTTTATCGATTTACACCAACTGGTGTATCGGTTTAGGTAGGTGGAGTGGGCGTGGCCATCCAATTTTTTTATCGATCTTTGGGGGAGTTACCAGTAACATACCTGCAAAATTTTTGCGACTCTAGCTTGCAAATTACGGCAGATATGCGCATTTTAAATTTCTAGGGACGAAGTTCCTGGGGGCGGCGGATGTGGGCGTGGTCCAAAAATTGGTATGCCAATCTTTGGAGGAGGTTACCAGCAAATTGCCTTCCAAGTTTGGTTACTCTATCTTTAAAATGTTCGGAGATATAGGGAGTTATCGATTTACAATCAGAATTGTCGATTATAGGCGCAGGTGTGGGCGTGGCACCACAAATTTGTTATCGGTTCTTAAGGGCGACTACCAGTAATATACCTACCAAATTTGACGTTCCCTACTCAAAAACTGCGGAAGATATAGCCATTTGAAAATTTTAGGGGCGGGGGTGATGGGGGCGTCGGAGGTGGGCGTGGCACATGCCGATCTTTCAAGGACCTCGCCAACAACCTACCAACCAAAATTGGTGACTGTATCCATTAAATTGTGAGAGATATGTGGAATTCACTGCTATCAGAAATCTAAATGTATCGATAATTCAGAAACTGAGGCAGTTATCGATAAAATATTCGAACTTGATCTGCGCCTGGTATACGAGATCTTATATTACAAATTTGAAGTCTGTAGCTCTTATAGTCTCTGAGATCCGCGTGTTCATACAGACGGACAGACAGACAGACGGACAGACGGACAGGGCTAGATCGACTCGGCTATTGATCCTGATCAAGAATATATATACTTTATGGGGTCGGAGATGCTTCCTTCTGCCTGTTACATACATTTGCACAAAACCATTATACCCTTTTTACCCATTTTTAATGGGTTCAGGGTATAAAAACAAAACATTTGTGATCAAACTAGTTGCAAATAAAAACATAATTGAACAGACAAACGTGCATAAAACATTCAAAGCCAAGACCAAATCAAATCGCTTCTTAATCGCCGCTTAGTGTGCCTCAGCTTCGCTTTGAACTTTTATGAACTTTTCGTGCGTCGGTACACAAGCAGCTGAGCGTCATTATTGATCGCTATCATCGACCGCGCTTACCGGAACTCAAGCTGCCTACATTCGTTGGCGGTTACACGGAATATGCAAACTTTATATCCATGTTTAATTGCGGTCGTGTTTGTCGGGCGTGGCATTAGAGTCGGTACGTTCGCTAGAAATATCCAGTCCGAACTATTGTGCGGCATTGGACATTCTGAACAAACGGTTCAATAATAAGCGATTAGTGTTTCAATCGCACATCAAGGATGTTGTTGGCCTCAAAAAGGTGGATTCGACTTCTGCAGGGAAGCTACGCGAGTTTTCAGACAAGGTTAACTCTTATATGCGCGCACTTACAAACTTGGAAAGCACGCAGGAAATAGCTGGCTGCATGGTCATACACATGCTGCTACAAAAGCTGGACAGACTTGTTGGGAGGAGGCTGCACCTCAGCTGAAGAATTCTATGAGTTCTTGGAGAAGCGATGCCAAAGGCTAGAGAACCTGGCGCATGCAATGGCATATCATTCCTTCAACTCTCAGGTGGGAAAAAACAATCAAAACACTAACTCCAGTAGACGATCCTTTGTGGCATCCCAAAGCAACATGTCTCCATGCCCATTTTGTAATTGTGTCGGCCACACTATTTATACGTGCAGCCGATTTGGAAACCTTTCTCCCTCTCTGCGACAAAGGGAAGCGAAGAAGATGGCCCTTTGCCTTACTTGTTTAAAGGCTGGACACCATTCCCGTGAGTGCGGCAGTGGGCGTTGCCATGTCTGTGGCAATAGGCATCATACCTTGCTGCACTTTGACGACAACATCTCCCAGCAGCCAGCCAATGCAATAGCTGAATCTGCTCTCATCGCGTCTTCTACACAGGATGGTTCAGCAGAGGCGGTGCTACTGGCCACTGCTTTGATTCTTGTTAAAAGTCAAACCGGCCGATTTCTTCCATGCAGAGCTGCATCTAGTTACCTCGCGGCTGGCGCAGCAGTTGCAGTTAAAAACAACGCGATCTTCAACTATAGTGTCTGGTCTTGGTGACACTAATGTTCGCACGGAAGGTCGCACGGTGGAAATTGATTTTAAGTCCCAAACATCGGATTATGCCGCTTCACTCACTGCGTTGGTCTCACCCACGATTACGGATAGTCAACCCGGCGTTCCAATTGACATTACAAATTGGAATAATCCGGCTAACATACGACTGGCTGATCCCACCTTCTACAAGCCTCAGTGTGTGGATTTGCTGATTGGAGCCAGCATGTTCTATGATTTGTTGTGTGTTGGGCAGATCAGGCTCGTGCCCGGACTGCCGTTGTTACAAAAGACTCGCCTTGGCTGGGTAGTTATAGGTGGTAGTCAACGCTTGAGCCGAACTTAATTGTTGATCTCCAATCCAGCATTAGAGGATGTCTCGATTGCTGATAAGCGACAGGATGAAGTTGTTCGACGATGTTGGGAGATGGAGCAGCTGCAGCGTATCAATACGGATGAGGGACGGCTCAAGCTGCTCAAGAACAATATGAAGCTCAACGAGTTGAAGCAGAGTCGCAAGGAGCAGGAGATGCACGATATGCGCCAGGAGTTCACGCGTAGCGAGCAACTCATCCAACAGCTGGAGAGCACTCTTTCGCAGCAGAGCGTACAGCTTGAGACACTGTGTTCGCTGGCCGAGCAGTTGCGCGAGCGTAACGCCGAGCTGGAGCACAGCGGTGAGATGCTGGAGGCAACGCGACTGGAGCTGCACAATGCCAGGAAGCAACTGTTAGAGGAGCAGGCCAACAATGCTTCCGTCGCTGATGCCTCCACCGATGCCCAAGGCAATGGATGCGCCTGCCACTGAAGTCAGCGAATTGGAGGCAACCATCGCCGTACAGCACTGCCGCCAAAATCTGGATGCGGCAGAGAACTCCGCAACGCATTACCATTACCACTGTGTTGATCAGTCGGTGCTCGTTTTTGATGAGTGGCGAGCACTTGTCTGTCAAACTGTGGTAACAACTAATTCTCGCCCTTTAGCTTCAATTTCAGAAAATCCTGGCGATGTAGATGTGTTGACTCCGGCCAATTTTGTGATTGGCGGAATTCCAGCAACAATTCTGCAACTGGACCTAACAAGCCTAGCCTGCAACCGCTTGGATGGTTGGCAGCGAGCAACCCACATACATCAATCTTTTGGGCACGGTGGCGTAAGGAGTATCCCACACTCCTTCAACAGCGTGCTAAATGGAGAACTCCAGCTCGTTCGACTCAACTGGATGATGTATTTCTCGTTAAGGACGAGAATCCGCCGACCATGAGCTTGCCACTAGCCAGAGTGCATGCTGTGATTCCGGGCAGTCATGGCATTGCTCGAGTTGCTGACTTGAAGACACCGAGAAGAGTAATCAGGAGTGACGTGAACAAGATGTGTCTGCCGCCTATTGAGGATACTGTTGAAAGGGAGCCTTTCAACGGGGGGTTGCAGTCAGTAGTTTGTTGTACATTTGGAGCCCTGCGTGGCTCAATATATATAGAGTATTAGTAGTTGCATTTACACATGCAAATTATCATAAGTGCAGTTCGAGTTGCAGCAGCCAGCGTTAGCAGCGCTCTTCTTTACCGCGCTCTCTTGTGCAGCGCTCTCTCTCTCTCTCTATACAAAGGGCGCTCGCTGATCCGCCGGCTGCTGCAGCTAGTGAGTTTACACTCTATCTCAGTTGATGTTGATAATTGAGAAGTTTGTTCGCATAACTCGAACGGAGCTAATTAATAATTCTGTCGTTGTTAAAAGACTAAGCAATTGGCTTCTAGTCTTAATATACCCAAATAATACAATATATTGTTTAATAAACTATTATAACGTAGTGAAATAAGTTTGTGTTCTTATTTGAAATATAGCTATCAAAAAGCTGACAGCGTCAACATTTGGTGACCCCAACGTGATACTTGTTTATTAAGTGCATTTCACAAACAAAACAACAATACAACAAGTAAGAACGCTGTAGTCGAGTGAGCTCGACTACCATATACCCTGAACCAAGCTTTAAATGCATTATAGGTCTATCGTTTTTGGGGGCTGGAGTGGGCGTGGCCCGATCTTAGTAATATACCTTCTAAGTTTGGTAACTGTAGCTCTTGAATTGCGGGAGATACAGACATTTATCGTTTTTTGTGGGCGGGAGTGGGCGTGGCCCAAAATATTTTGGAATTCGGTCTCAGTAATATACCTTGGAAGTTTGAAAACTGTAGCTCTTAAATTGCGGGAGATACAGGCATTTATCGTTTTTTGTGGGCGGGAGTGGGCGTGGTCCAAAATTTTTTTTCCACATTTATGAAGGGTGTTACTAGTAATATACCTTTAAAATTTGGTGACTTAAGTTTTCAAATTGCGCGAGATATATGGGTTTATCGATTTACACCAACTGGTGTATCGGTTTAGGTAGGTGGAGTGGGCGTGGCCATCCAATTTTTTTATCGATCTTTGGGGGAGTTACCAGTAACATACCTGCAAAATTTTTGCGACTCTAGCTTGCAAATTACGGCAGATATGCGCATTTTAAATTTCTAGGGACGAAGTTCCTGGGGGCGGCGGATGTGGGCGTGGTCCAAAAATTGGTATGCCAATCTTTGGAGGAGGTTACCAGCAAATTGCCTTCCAAGTTTGGTTACTCTATCTTTAAAATGTTCGGAGATATAGGGAGTTATCGATTTACAATCAGAATTGTCGATTATAGGCGCAGGTGTGGGCGTGGCACCACAAATTTGTTATCGGTTCTTAAGGGCGACTACCAGTAATATACCTACCAAATTTGACGTTCCCTACTCAAAAACTGCGGAAGATATAGCCATTTGAAAATTTTAGGGGCGGGGGTGATGGGGGCGTCGGAGGTGGGCGTGGCACATGCCGATCTTTCAAGGACCTCGCCAACAACCTACCAACCAAAATTGGTGACTGTATCCATTAAATTGTGAGAGATATGTGGAATCATATCAGAAATCTAAATGTATCGATAATTCAGAAACTGAGGCAGTTATCGATAAAATATTCGAACTTGATCTGCGCCTGGTATACGAGATCTTATATTACAAATTTGAAGTCTGTAGCTCTTATAGTCTCTGAGATCCGCGTGTTCATACAGACGGACAGACAGACAGACGGACAGACGGACAGGGCTAGATCGACTCGGCTATTGATCCTGATCAAGAATATATATACTTTATGGGGTCGGAGATGCTTCCTTCTGCCTGTTACATACATTTGCACAAAACCATTATACCCTTTTTACCCATTTTTAATGGGTTCAGGGTATAAAAACAAAACATTTGTGATCAAACTAGTTGCAAATAAAAACATAATTGAACAGACAAACGTGCATAAAACATTCAAAGCCAAGACCAAATCAAATCGCTTCTTAATCGCCGCTTAGTGTGCCTCAGCTTCGCTTTGAACTTTTATGAACTTTTCGTGCGTCGGTACACAAGCAGCTGAGCGTCATTATTGATCGCTATCATCGACCGCGCTTACCGGAACTCAAGCTGCCTACATTCGTTGGCGGTTACACGGAATATGCAAACTTTATATCCATGTTTAATTGCGGTCGTGTTTGTCGGGCGTGGCATTAGAGTCGGTACGTTCGCTAGAAATATCCAGTCCGAACTATTGTGCGGCATTGGACATTCTGAACAAACGGTTCAATAATAAGCGATTAGTGTTTCAATCGCACATCAAGGATGTTGTTGGCCTCAAAAAGGTGGATTCGACTTCTGCAGGGAAGCTACGCGAGTTTTCAGACAAGGTTAACTCTTATATGCGCGCACTTACAAACTTGGAAAGCACGCAGGAAATAGCTGGCTGCATGGTCATACACATGCTGCTACAAAAGCTGGACAGACTTGTTGGGAGGAGGCTGCACCTCAGCTGAAGAATTCTATGAGTTCTTGGAGAAGCGATGCCAAAGGCTAGAGAACCTGGCGCATGCAATGGCATATCATTCCTTCAACTCTCAGGTGGGAAAAAACAATCAAAACACTAACTCCAGTAGACGATCCTTTGTGGCATCCCAAAGCAACATGTCTCCATGCCCATTTTGTAATTGTGTCGGCCACACTATTTATACGTGCAGCCGATTTGGAAACCTTTCTCCCTCTCTGCGACAAAGGGAAGCGAAGAAGATGGCCCTTTGCCTTACTTGTTTAAAGGCTGGACACCATTCCCGTGAGTGCGGCAGTGGGCGTTGCCATGTCTGTGGCAATAGGCATCATACCTTGCTGCACTTTGACGACAACATCTCCCAGCAGCCAGCCAATGCAATAGCTGAATCTGCTCTCATCGCGTCTTCTACACAGGATGGTTCAGCAGAGGCGGTGCTACTGGCCACTGCTTTGATTCTTGTTAAAAGTCAAACCGGCCGATTTCTTCCATGCAGAGCTGCATCTAGTTACCTCGCGGCTGGCGCAGCAGTTGCAGTTAAAAACAACGCGATCTTCAACTATAGTGTCTGGTCTTGGTGACACTAATGTTCGCACGGAAGGTCGCACGGTGGAAATTGATTTTAAGTCCCAAACATCGGATTATGCCGCTTCACTCACTGCGTTGGTCTCACCCACGATTACGGATAGTCAACCCGGCGTTCCAATTGACATTACAAATTGGAATATTCCGGCTAACATACGACTGGCTGATCCCACCTTCTACAAGCCTCAGTGTGTGGATTTGCTGATTGGAGCCAGCATGTTCTATGATTTGTTGTGTGTTGGGCAGATCAGGCTCGTGCCCGGACTGCCGTTGTTACAAAAGACTCGCCTTGGCTGGGTAGTTATAGGTGGTAGTCAACGCTTGAGCCGAACTTAATTGTTGATCTCCAATCCAGCATTAGAGGATGTCTCGATTGCTGATAAGCGACAGGATGAAGTTGTTCGACGATGTTGGGAGATGGAGCAGCTGCAGCGTATCAATACGGATGAGGGACGGCTCAAGCTGCTCAAGAACAATATGAAGCTCAACGAGTTGAAGCAGAGTCGCAAGGAGCAGGAGATGCACGATATGCGCCAGGAGTTCACGCGTAGCGAGCAACTCATCCAACAGCTGGAGAGCACTCTTTCGCAGCAGAGCGTACAGCTTGAGACACTGTGTTCGCTGGCCGAGCAGTTGCGCGAGCGTAACGCCGAGCTGGAGCACAGCGGTGAGATGCTGGAGGCAACGCGACTGGAGCTGCACAATGCCAGGAAGCAACTGTTAGAGGAGCAGGCCAACAATGCTTCCGTCGCTGATGCCTCCACCGATGCCCAAGGCAATGGATGCGCCTGCCACTGAAGTCAGCGAATTGGAGGCAACCATCGCCGTACAGCACTGCCGCCAAAATCTGGATGCGGCAGAGAACTCCGCAACGCATTACCATTACCACTGTGTTGATCAGTCGGTGCTCGTTTTTGATGAGTGGCGAGCACTTGTCTGTCAAACTGTGGTAACAACTAATTCTCGCCCTTTAGCTTCAATTTCAGAAAATCCTGGCGATGTAGATGTGTTGACTCCGGCCAATTTTGTGATTGGCGGAATTCCAGCAACAATTCTGCAACTGGACCTAACAAGCCTAGCCTGCAACCGCTTGGATGGTTGGCAGCGAGCAACCCACATACATCAATCTTTTGGGCACGGTGGCGTAAGGAGTATCCCACACTCCTTCAACAGCGTGCTAAATGGAGAACTCCAGCTCGTTCGACTCAACTGGATGATGTATTTCTCGTTAAGGACGAGAATCCGCCGACCATGAGCTTGCCACTAGCCAGAGTGCATGCTGTGATTCCGGGCAGTCATGGCATTGCTCGAGTTGCTGACTTGAAGACACCGAGAAGAGTAATCAGGAGTGACGTGAACAAGATGTGTCTGCCGCCTATTGAGGATACTGTTGAAAGGGAGCCTTTCAACGGGGGGTTGCAGTCAGTAGTTTTTTGTACATTTGGAGCCCTGCGTGGCTCAATATACATAGAGTATTAGTAGTTGCATTTACACATGCAAATTATCTTAAGTGCAGTTCGAGCTGCAGCAGCCAGGGTTAGCAGCGCTCTTCTTTACCGCGCTCTCTTGTGCAGCGCTCTCTCTCTCTCTCTATACAAAGGGCGCTCGCTGATCCGCCGGCTGCTGCAGCTAGTGAGTTTACACTCTATCTCAGTTGATGTTGATAATTGAGAAGTTTGTTCGCATAACTCGAACGGAGCTAATTAATAATTCTGTCGTTGTTAAAAGACTAAGCAATTGGCTTCTAGTCTTAATATACCCAAATAATACAATATATTGTTTAATAAACTATTATGACGTTGTGAAATAAGTTTGTGTACTTATTTGAAATATAGCTATCAAAAAGCTGATAGCGTCAACAAATTAAATCGCTTGAAAAATGAACTCGAAAAATCATCGAAAAAAATTATTCCAACCCACACTCGACACTTGATAGTTAAAATGGCATAGGTTAAGTTGCAACGCAAGTTATATATAAGTTATTTGCTACAAAGCCCCTGTTTGTAATTTCAACTCGTACCTAAAAAGTTTGCAAATAGAAAAAAAATTTAATTTGTGAAATTTAGTGCATACCAGAAAAAGTATGCTATGAAAAGTATTGTAATTTATCTTAGTCCAGCTAGAAAAAATGCTATGAAAAATACTATTATGAATTAGCTCATACACGAAAATGTATGTTATAAAAAACCAATCTATTTCAATAACTCTTGTATTAGTTAGTAAAATAAAAAAGTATGAAAACACATCTTAAGCAAACAAAATTCAACTACAATCCCATTTTATAATTTCAATTTAATTTAAATAGTACCGAAAATTTTATAAATACTAAGGTCAAAAATTACCCAGAAAATTGTAATTAAAATTACCGAAAATTACATTTAGTTTTTTTTTGTTAAATATTTTTTTATGAAATTTAAGCACACTGAATAAACCTGTTAACTTTATCGAAATGAAGTCGTAAATTGCTATATAATTACTGGCCAGAAGATGAAGTTTAAGTCGAACAACAAAACTTTATTTTTGGGGACTTTCCATTAAAATATGCAGCGCAGGAAGTCCAATTGGATGGGTGGGTAAAGAGCGCTATATCGGGGCAAATACCACAGTGCGCCCCGACATTACCAACCAATACTAACGAAGCTGCCGCGCTACTCGCGTAAATTTTTTTGTTTAATCCAGATGATATGCTCCACATATTATTTTTGTGGGTATTATCGACGTCTTAATTGCTTGTTTCAGAGTTGCACTCCAAATAACCCGGACCCTTAACAAATAAAATTATGACTCCAGGAATTCAGGATGGTAGCAACAACCCCTCCCATCTCCCGGCACGAGCTACCACCAGTAGGGTCCCAAGCCGCTACACATCAGAATTCAGCTCGCCCCATTAACCCACCATCCTTTTGTTTGTTGGACGATCAAAACGAGAACGTACATAAAGTCTTGGCGTTCAACATGGGGCCTCTATCCGAATCGGTTGTTTATATACTATAAACAAACTAAAGATAGTATGATTATTTATAGCTGTTATATACTAAAATAAAATATTAAGTCGCTTTTTATTTATTTATTTATTTATTTTAAAAGTTGAGTACAAGTTACTTTAAATCATCGCCCTTATTCTGCATTAATAGAAATCTTAAACATAAGTGTCCACAATTGAAAAAATCATATCGTTAAACTTGATTATAATTGTAATTTATATTCTCTCCTAAATAATCATAAGCTCTGAAGGCGGCGCTAAATTTCCAAAACTATCAAAATATCTGATTTCCTTATCAGATTTGAAGTAAGCTATCCAATGCGTTCCAGCTCCACTTTAAAGGTCTAAGTTTTGGTAATGAGTCTCTCATAAAAACACCTCTGAACTAGGGGATATGTATGTGAGCAAAATTCAGAATGTCAATGTTTGAAAGCGGCTTATTAGGTAGCTGATTTAAAAGTTTTTTGAATGGTTAGTTGATATACCATATCCCTTTTGATATGGTTTTAGATAGAGTCCATTGCCTAATGCAATGGCTTCCATTTTTCTGTTATGTCGTTTATTCTCTTCTAATTCTTTCTGCGCATTTTTCGCACTATTAATACTCTTTACAATAGATGCACCACCAGAGGCAAGTCCACCTAATGCTCCGAGTGCTGTTATAATTGGTAGCCACTCTTACTGCATTCATAAATTTTTTTCTTTTCTCACATAGTTTTTTATTTTTTCTTTGTTTTAGTCCTATCCCAAATTTTTTCTTGGCTTTCATTATGTTGGTTACAAGATAAGCAGCGGTTCTTTCCCCGAGAGTACTATCAGAGGCTTTTACACGTTCCCACGCTCTTTCGGCCAAAATTGAATCAGCTAAATGACGATCACTCAAATCTTTATTATTAGAATATGCTATATCGATTTATTCCCTTCTCGCCTCTTTCCAAGCGATTTTCTAGCTTTGTTCCTGGTCCACAGAACTGATAACCTGGTATATGTAGCTCAATTGGGAGTGAGTTGATTATTTTATCAATAAGACCTCTACCTCGATAGAGCTTTGTTCTGCTACTAGTTGATTTATAAAAGCGTATTACCATTTGATTAGTTGTTTGTTCTTCAAAGTCTTATAAGAGAGTAACGATCTGTTGAGAAAACAACATCAGATATGAGATTAATAAAACAAAAAACGAACATAGAAGTGAGCAATATCGTTTTTTAAAAATGGGGAAGACAATCAAGTTAGATACAGCAGATTATTACCCAATTAAATTAGAGCCATAATTGCTGGACCTTCTAATTGTGGGAAAACGAATGTAATGATCAGTTTGATTGAAAGCCCCAATGGACTAAAGTTTGAAAATATTTATTTATATTCAAAGTCTTTACGTCAATATATTTAAAAACACTCGTGAACCCAATAAAGGGATGGGATATTTTACATTCTCCGAAAATGAAAGTGTTCTAGCACCAAGTAAAGCTAAAAAGAACTCTTTATTGATTTTTGATGATGATGTTGCATGTGAGAAACAAAATAATATTCGTGCATACTTCTGCATGGGACGACATAATAACATTGATGCGTTCTATTTATGTCAAACGTATACACGCATCCCTAAACATCTTATTCGCGATAATGCAAATCTTAAAATAATGTTCAAGCAAGATGAACTAAATATGAAACATGTATACCAAGATCATGTAGGCGTAGATATGAAATTTGATGAACTTAAGAATATTTGTCAATTTTGTTGGATGGAAAAATATGGTTTCGTGGTTATAAGTAAAGATGATTCTCTTGAAAATGTACGCTATAGACGGGGATTCGCTGACTTTATTAGAATATGATATAATATGCATTAACGGCCAACAGCTCAATTTTAATGGCAAACTATCATCCACCCATAGAATTGAAGGAAAACTATGAGTGTACACTCATCGATTTCCACATGTATAACTCAATTCCAAATGTTGATCATGATAATAATTTGTTTCATATTGGAGATTATATTTTTGAGATACCTGTTGGATCATACGAGCTTAGTGATATAAGAAATAATATTATTGATAAAATGAAGGAAATGGAACCTATTAAATTAAATCTCCCTCTCATCGAAAGTAACAACAATACGCTTCAAGTAATGATTTCGACTAAAGAACAGCCTATATATTTTGATAAAGGCAATACTATTGGTCAATTATTTGGATTTAATAAAAAAAATACTAAAACCGAATTATACACACATCTCAGACCAGCCTGTGGATATTTTAAAAGTAAATACAATTCGAATATAATGTAACATTGTGAACGGATGTTAATGCAGAATCAAGTCATTTATTGCATGAGCTTGCATTAAATGTCCCCCCAGGCTATAAAATGAGTGAGAGGCCAAGTAATCTTATTTATTTCCCTGTAAACACGAGAGAGATACACTCATTAATAATACGGATCGTTGATCAGGACGGAAATTTAGTTAATTTACGTAATGAGAGTGTTACACTTCGGCTACATTTAAGACAGCCAAAATGATTATTTATAATAAAAATATATGTTATCCTCCAAAAACAAACACTTTGAGTTATACTGCAGAAGAAAGAAGGTCGTTAAGGACAACACTCACATCAGAGTATAAATCGTTATTAAAGTCATTGGGTCTAAGAATTAGAGAGCAATGAATAATTTATTAGCTGTTCAAAAGAAACCATACTCGGATGAAAGTGTTATCAAAAAAGAATATCATAACTATTCTCCTTATCTACAATCATTTAAGAGCAATGATGAAGTTAGAATCACAATCCAGAATCAAGACTTGTATGTACTACCGACGAGAGTTTTATTAATATTGAAGGCTTCATTTCTTTGGTAAACTAAAAAACAATTGCATAGGCTATCTTTTCGATGAGGTTCGATATGAGTTGAATGGAATTGAAATTGATCGAACTAGATTTGTTGGTATTTCAACAACCTTAAAAAACTATGTTTCCTTGAATAAACCTGAAAGTCGCAGGCTTGAGAATTCTGGTTGGTTTAATGGAAACGAAAAACCAATATCAAATAATGGATATTTTAATTTCTCTATTCCTCTAAAATATCTGCTTGGATTTTGTGAAGACTATATCAAAGTCTTATTAAATTGTAAACATGAGATAATACTACTCATAACTAAAAACATGGATGATGTATATCATAGTAAAATTGAGAGAAATGAGTATAAATTAAATATATCAAATATAATAAAATAAAATACTACATATTACTCACAGTGATGAGAAGAAATTAGTAATGTTAAACATAACAAGTAAGATGCTGTAGTCGAGTTAACTCGACTACGATATACCCTTAACCCAGTTGTTAAATATATTCTAGTTTCCCTTTAAGATGATTTGCACTCAAATGCACGAACTGAATGGCTACAAACACGTGCATATACGTACATGCATACACACATACACACGTACACGAAAGAGTAGTTATCGGTAGTAGCGTCGATTATCGTGTCATCTCTTTCTCACACATGCGCTCGCCTATTCATATGTAAACAGAAAATGCTTGCGGCTGCTGATAGAAATGAGATCAATATGAGAATATATTTTCGGCTATAACTTTGGTGTTTCTTACCCGATCTTTATGAAATTTCGGCAATTGATCAATAATATGTATATGCATATTATGTATAAATTAGAAGCATCTGCCTCTTAAATTGTGGAATTTATTACTATCGGAAATCGAAATGTATCGATAATTCAGAAACTGAGGCAGTTATCGATAAAATAAAGCACACTTGATCTGCGCCTGGTACACGAGAGCTTATATTCTAAATTTAAAGTCTCTAGCTCTTATAGTCTCTAAGATCCACGTGTTCATACAGACGGACGGACGGACGGACGGACAGACGGACGGACGGACGGACGGACAGGGCCATATCGACTCGGCTGTTGATCCTGATCAAGAATATATATACTTTATGGGTTCGGAGATGCTTCCTTCTGCCTGTTACATACATTTGCACAAAACCATTATACCCTTTTTACCCATTTTTAATGGGCCGTTGTTAACATCTAAGGAATTTAAGGAAAAAGCACCGATTGTTGTTATAGACTTAACACATCAGAATGAGTCTGTTAAAACAGGACCGATCGATATCAGAGTTTCCATCGAGTTGGTGAGTGCAAGTGTGAAAAACACAAAAGTACATTGTCTACTTATACATGATCGGTCAGTTGAGTATTCACCATTAACAGGATTAGTTCAGCGCATTGTTTAAATCTATTTGATGGAGAATCAAGTAGTTGTCGACATTCAAGGATTTTATGGAAATAACAACTATTTTATATTAAAAGAAATTGCTCTAGTTTTGAATAATGGATATCATCAAGACATTCATTACCTCATAAAACCACCATATGACATTCTCAGATTATCAACCAAGGCTCGTAAAACGGCGATATGGTTAACTAGAAATCAGCACAATCTCCGTTGGAATGATGAAATTTATAGCTTTTTAAAAGTCAGAAATTTTCTTTGTGAGCTTGTTAATGACATACAAGTAATCACGAAGGGAGATGCAAAAAAAAAGTTTCTTGAAAAGTTGTTACGGACGTCTGTAATCAACATTGAAGAATCTGGATGTCCACGATTAGATATGATAAAATTAATTGTGTTCTCCGATTGTGGGTCCCATCTAAATATAGGCGTTTGTGCCTTAAGGAACACACGCATTGTATTATATTTTATTATAACCTTTAATCTGAGTGGTATGTAGAACCGTTGACTAAATTGAATAAAGTAAAACTCAATTTATAAAATCATATAGATATTCTAGTTAGTATTTTTTAATTAGGAACATAATGTTACATTCAGAATTTAATTTTCATATATTTAAAATTTTGATCTTTCTAAGATTATATAGAGTGTTGGGTGCATAAAGCGTTTTTTATGCAAGCATGAAACTTGCCGGTAATTTAAACAATTATTTTACACTTTATTTTTGCCGACACGAAAAGTGCGCGCTTCTTCGTGGTCAACAGGTTTGCTTAGACTAAACGCTAGTCGATACCATCGATGTTTTTTAAGTATGTAACAGAGGTATCAAGAGTTATTTAGTTTGACTTAACATCCCGGCCGCCTTGAAAGGATCTGCTTTCAATACATCAAGCCTCCATCGGTAAAATGGCCAACTTGTGGATTGGCCGGCAGCAGATGCTATTGGCTGTGCGAATATGAACAACTCGAACATGACCATCCTTTCCAGGCACAAGTGACTCGATGCGGCCAAGCTTCCATTGCTGTGGTGGAAGATTGTCGTCATGGATTATGACCATGGTCACAATATCGATGTTTGATGAAGATCTTATCGCTCGCTCGCTATTGACAACGGACGTGTTTTTTCATTGCGCATCGAAATTTATTTATTTCCCTTCGTTTTTACTTGTTTGAACTGTGTTATTTTTGTGTTCGAACAAAATATTGGCAATTCTGTGTTTTAGCGGTCGATGTTAAACACATTGTTGAACTTTAATATAGTTTAAACAATCAAAACAAAGCGTTCTTTCGTACAACAACAAACGGCAGCTCAAATCAAGCTTTGGTGTTTATATTTGTGTCTGCATACAATTTGTTTTTGTGTTTTCTCTCGCGCGCTCGCTTTAACATTGTTGGTGGTAGCTGTTATCGCTCTTTTTTCTATTTTGTCTCTTCTATTCCGTTGTGCTTTTTTTCGGTCGTCGCGCCCGCGCCGTTTGATACTTTCTGTGTTAAACGTTGTTGTTGTGTGTAAGTACATAGCTACATCTCTTTTATATTAACCCTTGGGTGTGCTTAAGGTTGAATTGTGTCTGTTCTTTTCTTCTTTTTATATATATATTTATATTTATTTATTTACTTATTTTTTTGTCTTTGTTCTTGTTTTGCGCAGTATATTTTTCAATTTTATAAAAAAATTTCTAATCTCCTTTTATAATAATGTCGAGTGTCGAGCACGAAAAATGTGCTGGCCTGAACGGCCGTATCATTGACCTGATTAATGCAAAAGCAGGCATAAAGTGGACTTGTGATAAGTGCAGGGATGTCGAAAGGGACATGATGGGCTTTATCAGGCAGACAAAGATTGGCTTTGGAGATCTTTTCGGTAGGTTTAAAAAACTTTTCGATGGATTCTCGGCTTTGGAGAATGATTTGAAGGGTATGAAACTTTTGAATGATTCTCCAAAGCGTAAGAGGGCAAACTCAAGTGCCCACAATGTCTGTACCTAACATTGAATTGATAAATCTTTCTTCCCCGTCTCTCCAAAGTGGAAGTGATGGAAGTCACAACATAATGCCCATTGATGTTGTGACTTCCATTCCCGAAAATATTGATGAATCAGCGATCATTATCACCGTGGATGTAAATCTAAATGCTGGTGTTAATGTATCAGTTGAATCAACTGGTCATAAAACCAAAGTTACAGCTCCACCTCATGCTGTTGCTAAGGTTCCTCCCATGACCCTAGTTCCACCTAATAAACAAATATTTGTTTCCAGACTTTCCCCTGATACCACATCGGATGATGTTAAGTCCTATATACAGGCTAAAATTAAAGCACCCATAAAGGTGGAAAAATTTCAATTTTCCTATATTCGGGAAATTTCTTCCTTTAAAATAAATGTTTCGCCTGAATATTTCAGTAACATTTGTTGCAAAAAACTCTGGCCGGACCATGTTGTTGTGAAGGAATATACTGCGAAAAAGAAAAATCGGTCTCCGGTTGTTCTTCCTTCTACTAGTGGTAGTTTAAACAAACCTCTTGTCGTCTCTGATAGCACAAAAAACTAGCTAGCTCTCTCTTATTTGGCTATCAAAATTTAAGAGGTTTGGGTAGTAAACTAACAAATTTATATTTAAATAGTATTTATTTTCCTTATCATGTCGTTGCCTGTAATGAACAACGGAGAGCTGATGGGCTATAATTGCGGTCGGAGTACGCGCTTGCCTTGGCTGAAGCTCGCCGGCAATTGGGTTGGGTTATTGGTGGTTAACCGACACACTAAAATTGTTTCCTGGTTATTAGTCCACAACAAAGTTAATACATTTTACAATTAAACCCCGAAAGCGTGATATATTTCATATTTTTCAAGAATTGTTTGATCATTATAATTAAAAGATTAAGGATAATTTTACAATGAAGCGATAATTCGAATTTTTTTTCCATGTCAGCAGAAAGATTTGTAGAGCAAGTAACAAATAAAATGCCGGTTGATCAGAGCTGTGACTGTCTGCAAGTGGTCATGCAGAATGTACATGCATCATCAGTTCAACTTTTGGCATGCACTTTAAAAATTTGATTGCGTTAATAAATTTTATGTTAAACTGACTCGATATACAAACATCCGCAAATAAGTTTCTGCTGACTCGGCAAAAAGAAAAACAATGAAAAAAAACTATCCCTAAACGTAAGTATACGAAATGGGTAAAGTAAATGCCAAAAGAGATATTATTACTAGACTAAATTAACATACATTTCTAATAAGTATATTAATATGAGATTATCCAATTTTTAATTTCGGTTGGGGGGGATATATATTTATAGTTGCTATTTGCTTTAGGTATTTCATATAAAGATTATGCATTCAGAGCTTGTTGACTTTGCGTTTTAGAAAATCCAAAAAAAATTCACCAATTTTGAGTTTCCTTTATTGCTACATTTTTGTATTTTGGACGCTCAACCCTAAGGCTCGTAGATGGCGCTAAATGCGAAACGCAGCAATTTATTGCCCGTTTGTAGGAGGCCAAAAAAAATATAAGCTCGACAAGCGAACTATTACACACCCCTCCGCCAAGATCACACTTTGGTGTTGAAAACATCAAAGGGTGATACGCGCTTGGAGAGCATAAATTAATAGAGACAAGGTTATCATTGTTTAATATCCCTTGCGTGATATTTGCCAATTGGACGGCCTTGTAAATCTTCTAGTTCGTAATAGCTATGACCGACTTTGGTTTTGATTCTGGCTTTTACGAAGGCTGGTGCCAATTTTGCACTAAAACCTTTAGCGAAATTACTCAATTGAAAGTTTCTTCTATATACTTCTTGTCCAATATTATAGGAAACTCCCCGACTGCGTAAATTATAAAGTTTTTTATTTCGCCATTGCTGCTGTTGTATTCCTTTCTTAGCAGTTTCACGTATTATGTCAAATGAGTCTTCTCTATTAAAAGTGACGGATCGATCTTCCAGCATTTGCAAATTCCGCAAGTTCTGGTACGTGGAATCATTAGTATTCATTTGTTACCCAAACGCCACACGATATGGGCTGCTACTTATAGCTGCATGAACACTGGATCTTAAAGCACAACATATTCGACTAAGATTTTCATCCCAGTTGGTTTGGGTAGGATTTATATATGCTTTAATGGCTGCGATAATTGAGCGGTCAACGCGCTCAGAAGCATTCGATTGCGGTGCGCATACCGGAGTGTAGCAGTGTTGCACGCCATACTTATTAAGAAGAGCATTGAATTTATGATATTTGAATTGGACACCATTGTCCGACAGTACTAATTCCGGAACTCCAAACGTATGAAATATATCCTCCTCTATAAAACGAATGATAGCTTCCGCCGTGAATTTTTTTATTGCCTTTATAAAAGGGTATTTTGACAAATGATCCACAGCCACAAAAATGCCTATGTTGCCAGATTGACTGCGAGGATAAGGACCCAGAAAATCGACAAAAATCTTTTGAAAACATCTTTGCGTTTCTTTGGGCGGCCGTAATGGTGGTCGTAACGAACGATTTGGATGCTTCGTACACTTACAAATGTCGCATTTATTAATGTACGATTTAACATCATTTACTAGGTTTGGCCAAAAGTAATGACGCCGGATTCTTTCAAGAGTTTTAGTGATACCGCTATGAGAAGCGACTGGACTATCATGATTTTTCTTTAAAAGTTTTGGAACTAATTCTTTGGGAACCCAGAGCTTCCAGCACACATAATCAGCTACTTGATCGCCATAGGCATATTCAGCACGACGATAAATAACATTATCAATAATTTTAATATCTGGCAAAAAGGTCTGCTGACTTTGAATCTTTGTCCTTAGTTCTTGATATTCCTCAGAATTGAAATGTTTATCCTTAAGGTCGATTACGTTATCGATACTGATGGATGATAAGTCTTCACAATGAATTCGAGACAATGCGTCAGGCACCACATTTTCGCTGCCTTTACGGTGAAAAATTTTGAAAGTAAATCCTTGCAATTTAAGAGCCCATCTGGCCAAGCGAGAGCTTAGGTCAGACTGTGACATGAGCCATTTTAAGGACGCATGATCCGTGTGTATAGAGAACTCCTGACCTTCAATGTAAGCTCTGAATTTCTTTACACACATTATGGCTGCTAAGCATTCTTTCTCAGTCACAGAGTAGTTTCGTTGAGCCTGGTTCAACTTACGTGACATGAAAGCAATGGGAACATCATTTCCGTTGCAATCATGTTGCATCAATACGCCACCTACACCAGTATGGCTTGCATCACAATGGATAGCGAATGGCAGTGAAAAGTTGGGGCTATGTAGAACCGGTGCTGTACACAGTTTATCTTTCAGATCTACAAACGCTTTCTGCGCTTTGTCTGTCCAAACAAACTTATGTTGCTGCCTTAACGTGTCAGTAATTGGAGTAACAATTGAGGCATAGTTCTGAATGAATTTGTGGTACCACCCTGTAGTGCCCAAGAACCGACGCATTTGCTTTACTGACGTTGGGACTGGAAAATCTCGTATTGCTGCAACCTTTTCAGGGTCAGTCTTGATAATACATTTCCAATTATATGTCCGAGATACTTTACTTCTTTAAGACAAAACCTCGATTTTTCGACGTTAATAGTAAGTCCTGCAAGTGCTATCTGCTTTGCTAATACCTTAAGGACTGTCATGTGCCTTTCAAAAGTATCGGATACAACGAGTAGATCGTCAAGATAAATGAAAATTTCGTTTCTAAGATTTGCAGATATTACTTTGTCCATGAGCTTGGACATCGTTTGTGGGGCGTTCGATAATCCGAACGGCATAACTGTAAACTGATACAAAGGCCTTCCCGGGACTGTAAAGGCGGTTTTTTCCCTAGCCCTTACAGTGAGCGGAATCTGCCAATATGCATCTTTTAAATCAATGCTCGTTATATATTCAGCTTTGGGAAGTCGACTCAGAATCCCATCTATTAACGGCATGGGATAGGCGTTCTTTATAGTAACGGCATTAATCTTGCGACTATCTATACATAAACGAACTTTGCCTGGTTTTTGTACTAAAACGACAGGCGATGTCCAAGGGCTATTAGACTCTTCAATTACGCCTAGCGCTAGCATTCGGTCAAGCTCTTCGTACATCAATTTTTCAATAGCAGGGGATACAGCATAATGACGCTGTTTAATTGGCTGAGTCTCGTTAATTTCAATATCATGCATCAGCCAGCTAGTGTTTCCCAATCCTTTTTTCGCAAATGAAGGAAATAGAAGCAACGTTTCTATCAATTCCTTTTTCTGCAACTCTGAAAGGACTATTTGTGTGGAGTCTTCAACGTGTTTACTCATAACATGTTCTTTATTCATAACATACAATGGCAATAAATTAAAACTACGCCAAAAATCTATGCCGTCTTCATCTTAGCTTCGTCGAGCGCGAACGCGTATTTTGGTGACTGTGTCAATCTGTGCTCAATAGCACTAAATAATGGACAAGACCACTAAAATTAGTGGCATTATTAATCATAATTTGAATAACACAAATAAAAACAATTACCAGTGCTTAGTATATGGAATATGTGTTAAACTCGCGCAATTACAAATCTATGTTCTTATGCCTAACTGAAACTCTAGGCAAAATCAAAACAAACAAAAAACAAAAACAAATTGCATACGCTCAGTTCGTTGCCCTGCTCTGAGAGCCTACGCTTGACTATCGCGTGTTATCCCATGCACTTTTCCGTCTGCGGCCCGCTGAACTTTGTTAGTGCTTATACAAACGACGCGCTCAGTTCGGCCGGTGAGAGCGTGCATGTTATTCTCCCACGCTCTCTCAAATATTGACGCTCGCGAGAAACACTGCAGCTGCACTACAATCTTGTGTGAGTTGTTTGATTTGTGCGTGCGCCGCGACCACTCTGCTAGAGTGAGTGCGCTTGGTGCGCGCCAATTACAAGACTATGAGCAACACCCCCCATACCTCCACTGCCGCCGATGAGCCTGATACTGCTCCTTCAGTTTCTTGGTGCTCGCCTTCGCTGGCCTGGCGGACCAGTGAACACCGCTACAATCTGCGCACTCGTCCAGAAAGCAGCAACAGTAACTACAACAACACCAACTACAATATTACAACAAAAATGGCAAATGTCAACAATGCCAACTACAACAACAACATCAACAAGAACAATACAAACAACAACAGTGCCAACAACCGCAACAACAACACCGGCTTTAACAACAACACCAATTCCAACGTTAAAGAAGTCAGCAGTGACAACATCAACAACAACAACGCCAAAACAAACAATTCAATTTACACCAATGCTAACAAAAAAAGAAAATTAGCGACAATTGAAGAGCAAGATCTGGATGCAATACCATCTACTTCTGCTGGAGCTCGGGCAGCACCACAAGCGCTCGAAGATTTGATGACCGATTCGGACACCGATATCGAGTCAGTCGACTTAGAAGATATGTTGGTGCCTAATTCACCAATATACCCCCCGAGTGTGGCTAATCTTATTGATGAGGATCCGAACCTAAGCGCTGCTGCCGAGATACGAGACTGCTCCCAATCAAATGGACCTACAGAGCAACCCGCTGAAAGTCGGCCAATAAAACCATCTAAGCCTCCCCCACTCATTGCTGAGGGTATCACCAATGTTGTTGGACTACTCGAAGCATTAAATGCTGTCACGCCACCTGACAGCTTTATGATCAAATGCAGCGGGGGAGGTACTGTTAGAGTAATGCCAACTGGTATTGACGCATACAGGGCAGTACAACGTCTGTTTACTGATAAGCGAATCCCTTTTCATTCATACCAGTTGAAGGAGGATAGAGGTTTTCGTGTGGTGATCAGGGGACTGCATCCATCCCTGCAGAAACTTGATCGCATAAGAGATGAGCTGGCCAGACTTGGGCATGCAGTGCGGGGTGTTCAAACCATCGTAAGCCGCATCACCAAAAAGGAGTTAAATCTTTGTTATTTGGAGCTGGAGCCGGCTGCAAATAACAAAGATATCTACAATCTACGGTCAATTTCGCAAGTGCGCATAACAGTAGAGTGCCCTGACCGCCATTTGGACATCCCCCAGTGCCACCGCTGCCAGGAATTTGGCCACACAATGAAATACTGCCAAAAGCAGCATCGCTGTGTGAAGTGTGGCTCAGCACATGCAAGTCAGGTGTGCGAAAAACCTTTGGACGCTGAGCCGAAATGTGCGAACTGCGGTGGAAATCATCCAGCAAGCTGGAAGGGGTGCCCAGCTTATCAGAGGGTTTCCAAAGAACGGAAGCTTGTGGCTCAGTCACAAAGGCCGGCTCAAGTTCTACAAAAACCGCGTCCAAGAATCCTGGCACCTATTCGCAGTGAAAAGTTGTCATATGCTGATGCTGCCAGATTTTCAACGGCTCCTCAGCTACTGCAGCAACTTGACCAACAGCAACAGCGTCACCGTCAGCAGCAGGTCCACCATCAACAGCAACCTCAACAGCAACCTCAACAGCAACCTCTACAGCAACACCGGCAGCATCTGCAGCAGGAGCAACAGCCACCCCTGTTGGTTAAGCAAGTTGCACCGCAGGCTCCTGACCAACAGCGAAAAGCTCGACGCCAGAAATCTCGCCAAAAGCTTAGGCATCGAGAGAACGCGCAACAACAGCCACAGCAACACCAGCAACAGCAACACCAGCAACAGCAACACCAGCAACAGCAACACCAGCAGAAGCAACGCCTGCAGCAGCAACACCAACGGCAACAGCAAGAACGGCAACAACAAACACGACATCAACACCAGCAGCAACAGCGACAGCAACATCAGCTGCCCCCACAGCATCAATTTCAGCAAGTGCAACAGCCTCAATTGTACCATGAGTACTCCCAGCTCCAGTTTGACAGTCTTATGTCAAAATTCGACAAGCTGAGTGAGACACTTTTGGCCATGATGAGCCTTTTACACGCTGCACTTGCAAACAGATGAGCCAAATAGGGATGCGCATTGGCGTGTGGAACGCCAATGGCCTTGCAAATAACGCCAACGAGTTGGAGTTATTTATTCATCGCCATCATATAGATGTAATGTTGGTCTGCGAGACACATTACTGCTCCAGATCACACTACAGGCTACCAGGCTACGACATCCACCTAGCCAATCACCCTTCTGATCGCATGCGTGGCGGAGCAGCAGTGATCATAAGATCTTCAATACAACATTATGCGCTGTCATCATTAAGTTGGCTTTGCGCACAATGTGCTGTCGTTAAAGTCTCTAGTGATCAAGGCGAAGTAGTCCTAGCGGCTGTCTATTGTCCACCACGTTTTGTGTGGGAAATAGAAGACTATAAATGTCTCTTCGAAGAGCTTGGCCCCAAGTTCCTGATTGCTGGAGACTGGAATGCTCAACACCATCTCTGGGGTGCAGCGTTGGACAATCGCCGTGGGATTGCGCTTGCGGATTGCGTGAGAGACTCCAACCTCCAAGTACTTGCCACGGGAGGTGCGACGCACTACTCGTACGGCAACCATAGGCCGACAGCAATCGACTTTGCTGTTTACGCTGGGATCCGGTCTGACTGTCTTGGTATATCCGAGCGAAATGAGCTTAACTCCGATCACATCCCTTTGATTGTTGAGTGGAGAGTGGCTGCAACTCTATATGCTCCCAAGACACGTCTTCTGCCGCGCAAGGCAAACATCACCCGATTCCGGCAGAGGTTGGAGCAGCTTGTGAACTTGAACATGGAGCTGAGTTCACCGGCTGATATTGACGATGCAGCGGAGTTATTCCTGCGTAATATTAACGTTGCGGCGGAATATTCCATGCTTGGCCAACAACCTTGTTCGCCTCCCAGTCCAGCTCAGCCTCTTTTAAAACCTGAGATTCTGGATCTGGTAAGGCACAAGAGAGCACTGCGTCGCCAATATATGCGCTCACGTAACCCGTTGGATCTGAGGGATTTTAGGCGGGCTGCGCACGAGCTGCGAAAGCTGCTGTTTGACACTAAGAGCAAATATTTCCAGGATATGCTCCGCAATGCCGATCCCAATAAGAATCATGGATTCAATTTGTGGAAGGCAACGCGTTGTGTCAAGCGGCAGCCACTTAGGCGGATCCCCATTATGCGACCGGACAATACTTGGTGTCGATCGGATGCAGAAATAGCATCGGCGTTTGCGGATGAGCTGCAAGATCGTTTCACGCCATTTGCACTTGCATCGCCCAGCCAGGTACAGGATACGGAGGCATTTTTAAATGCTGATCTCGACCCTGTTCAACCGATCACACCTATCGCCCCTAATGAGGTCCGCTTGCAGATTCGCAGGCTCAAGTCCACTAAGGCCCCTGGCTATGATGGCGTCGACGGCAGAGTCGCTAAGGCCCTCCCAGAAAAGGGAGTGATGTTCTTGGTGCTGCTTTTTAACTCCATGGTTCGCATCCACCACTTCCCCACCCCGTGGAAGTGTGCTGTGATTGCGATGATTCCGAAACCTGGCAAGCCGGATAATCTTGTCTCGTCATATCGACCGATAAGCTTGCTGTCCACTTTCTCCAAAATATTTGAAAAAATATTTCTTGGAAGATTGTCGGCAGTAAGTGGCTTCCAGAGGGCCATTCCTGATCATCAGTTTGGCTTCAGGCATCACCATGGTACACCAGAACAAGTTCATCGAGTAGTACAACATGTTCTCGAGGCCTTGGAAAATAAGCAGTACAGCTCTGCCGTCTTCCTGGATATCCAGCAAGCGTTTGATCGCGTATGGCATGATGGCCTGCTTTTTAAGCTTAAGTCCCTGCTACCATCGGCGCAGTATCTACTGCTCAAGTCTTACCTGCTTGGCCGTTCTTTTATGGTAGAAGTAAGGGGCGAGCGATCAAACATCCGCCGCATTGGTGCGGGTGTACCGCAGGGTAGTGTCCTTGGACCTGCCTTGTACACATTGTACACCGCGGACTTGCCGATTCCAGTAGCCAGAAACACGCTGCTTGCCACATACGCTGATGACACAGTGTTCCTTGCTAACTCCACCTCTGCTTCGAGAGCAGCTGCGGTTACGCAAAGATTCCTGGATGGCTTTAGTACTTGGGCCAACCGGTGGAACATCTGCGTCAATGGGAGCAAATCTCAGCACTGCACGTTTGCACTCAGGAATGGTAACTGTCCAACTGTTAGACTTAACAACATGGTCATACCTCAGGAGAACCATGTTCGCTACCTGGGTATGTATCTGGACAGGAAACTTACCTGGCGCAAACACATCCAGATCACGGCAGCAGCGTGTAGATCCAAAAGATCAAAACTCAACTGGTTGCTAAAGCCATCAAGCAAACTCAGTTTGAGCAACAAGCTGCTGGTGTACAGGAGCATTATCGAGCCCACATGGACATATGGGATTCCATTTTGGGGCACAGCTGCCAAATCTTGGATATACCAAATTCAAGTCTTGCAGAACAAGGTGCTCAGAGACATCTCTGGTGCCCCTCCATATGTCAGCAACAGGACGCTGCACAACGACTTCGGACTACCGACAGTCAAAACGCAGATAAACCGACATACGAGTCGGTATAACGACCGGTTGCATAACCACGTTAACCCGTTGGCCATCACACTTGGGAACAACACCACTCGCAGGAGGCTGAAGCGCCTTCACACCAGCGACCTCTGGACTGTTGGCCGTTAAACAAATTTGATATTCAATGTTATGTATTATTAGTTAAAACCATTTATATGTGTATGTTATA
Source organism: Drosophila infuscata (assembly GCA_035042205.1). Taxonomy (NCBI): domain Eukaryota; kingdom Metazoa; phylum Arthropoda; class Insecta; order Diptera; family Drosophilidae; genus Drosophila; species Drosophila infuscata. Next base: position 30,279 of record JAWNLR010000474.1, read on the forward strand.
GATCTTAAATTCACTGTCAACTAATACTGTTTCCAATCAATATTTTATAGCCTTTAAATAGGTTGATTAATAGATATAAATTTTCAGACAAAGACGGTACTATATAAATACACAATGTCATTCATTGTCTTGAATTTGGTATGACTATCTACAAGATCTTGTGCAAAACTTCCGCCTATGCAACTGATAGAAGCGCCCGTGTCCATTAAACCGCTAATTGTCTTGTCAAACAGCGACACTACCGCATATGGTCGGATATCGTTGACATCATTTATGACTGATGACACGATTGCCTTACGGAATACTTTGCATAGTTTTCGGAAAGATATTCTTCGCTGTTGGTTATGATTTTTGATTTGTATAAACTCAGGTAGATCTTCGATTAAGTTTTTTGAGCTGTTATCTAAAGGACTACTTGAGAGTAAGGTCAAGTCCGGTAGTTGGTTGAGTGTACTGATTATTTTATCAGTTACTCGGTGTTCGTTCCCTTCGAAACAAGTTTGCGAGCGCTGGTCGAAGTGGCACGCGATACTTCGTTTTTTGACGGATTGCACTTGACACATGACGGCTTGTATGTATCACGCCTTCCGCATCCGTAACAGAACACTTTACGTTCTGCTTCACATTCTTGGTATCGATGACTGTTTATTTCGGGAAGCACAATATATATAAAAGGCAAGCGGTGTCTCGCAAGAGCAAAATAATAACACGACGACGTTGTTAAAGGTTCGAACATAGACTGCTGCCGAATTGCTTCGGCAGGTTTATTGAAAACTTCTAAATTATCTTACAAGTAGTAGGGAATTGGGGATTCTAACTCAGGAAGTGGTTTATTGCTTTTGATTTTTAATTGCTTCATTATAGCACATAAATTATTGATTTTGGGTGGGAGAGTGACAGGTGTGCGACCTTTTTTTAGGAAAATGTGGGGTATTCGATCACGTGCGAGACATTTATGATCGAAGGTTCTAGATTTATGGGCGACCCTTTTTATTGGTGGTTGGGATGGGGAGGAGGAGGATCACTCAGCAGCACTTGTGTGTGCGTACGTGATTATATTTTTTGAGGAGGAGATTGTGTGCAAGAGGTGTAACATGTAACCTATAGGATAGAAGCAAGTGAAAGATCGGTTAGCAGCTACCGCACAAGTGTGCAGGTATATGAGTTGATTTTTTGAGGGTGGGTTCATTTGTAAGTGGAAAAGTAATTGTTACTTCTCTTTTCTCACTTTCATTCTCATTGGCTAGAAATCATAGGACACTTCACACCTCAATGTTTTCCCACATCATGATTATAGTATTTTTGTAGTAAGCTGTTGTTAAGTAGGTATTTCACACGTACTTTGGTCACGTGCTGCTACCTTTTTGTGTGCGTGTGTGTTTTGTTCTCACCCTTTTTTCAGTGCACTCTGTTTTGAGTGACGCTCTCTGATAATTTCATAGAGAGTTCATAGTAGATTAAGATTTATAAATCCTTAGTAGTTTTCGAACTCTTCATTCGACAACTCATTTGTTTCGCGATTTAAAAGTGAAAAACAAAATCAAAAAACTTTCAAAATGGTTCTCAATAAGAAAAATTCCACCAACTCCATCGAGGACTTTATGTATGTCGCTCGGAATAACTCGGCTCATGGACAGAGCCGTCCCAACTATTTTAATCATTCAACCTATATGGTTAATGATAACGAGATCAACGCCATCATCAACCCCACCATCATCACCAACTCCAGCATCATCAACGCCGACTCCACCATTAACCCCATGACCACCACCAACATCAACTCCGTCACCACCACCATTGCCGACTCCACCATCAACCCCATGACCACCACCAACATCAACTCCGTCACCACCACCATTGCCAACTCCATCAACAAGATCAACAATTCGACCTCCATAGTCAACTTCTGGATCAACTACCACCACCAACATCAAGGTCTGTACCGCCTGCAATATGCAACTTGCATCGTCCAAGTGGAGCGCGCATCTCAGGTCTAATTCGCATAAGATGCTTGCGTTTACACCTGTGAATACCCAGGTGAAACTGATTTCAAGCGGGTTCAAAAACCGAATTGCAATATTATGCTTTGAAAATAAGCATTCGAATTTGCTAGAACCAACAGAGTTTCTGAGTGAGGCAGCCCAAGAAATGCTCCCACTAATACAGAATGTGCTAATCACCCACACGGCCTGTAAAATTAATCTGGAACTCTTTGCAGAGTATATTATATTCACCGATGATGAAATGATAATGAGCATCAAGTCACATCAATCGAATATGTGTGTCTTAACAGCATGAAGTGATCTAGAAGAGATCATCAAAAATCATTCATCAACAATTTGTACAAAAATGGAAGAATTCCAAGAGAAGGACAGTGGCTGGACAATGACCCAAATATTAAGGCTGGAGATAAATATCAATAAATATACTCCTTTAAAAGTTTCAAGCTATATTGAAACGCCTAAGGGATTAAAAAACAAAAAAGC
>JAWNLR010000475.1:0-37971 GCA_035042205.1 Drosophila infuscata
TGAGTCTAGACTCATTATCCTATCAGTTCGGAGAACTCTTATCGCGGATGGTTTTATTACGGACACAATGGGTGCCACGTACGTGTCTTTTCACGTCTTTACATATCTTCGCGATAAGAAGCCTCCTTAGGTATCTTAACATTGTAAGATTGAACAATGACCCTGTCTCTCACAATTCTAACACGAAATAGTTATTGCAGCAATCTCTATATTTTCTAACTCCTGCTCGCAATTTGCTTGTATTGCAATTTCATGCACCGTACGTCCTTGGCACTGAGAAGGTACAATAGTTTTTGAAACTGCTTTCATGAACCGTTCTCGCCTGCGTACCACATGTCGCAACTGCTCCAGATTATAAATCGGTACGTATAAAATCTCATGCTGCACTTCTGGTAGCAAATTTGCTTGTAGCACCTCAAGTAAGGACTGCTCGGACATAGGCTGTGTAAGTCTATCGGCTAATAACATAATAGATGTCGAAAGGTTCGTTGTATTTTTGTTTTCTTAACGAAATAGCTGTGCGAATGTCAAGGTCTGTCCGACCATCCTTAAAATGAGCCCTTAACGCTCGACACAAGTCGGGCCAACAAACGGACGAAACACGTTTATGGTATCGCCAGTACCATTCGTTACCGCTGTTTTCAAACAAGTTACTAGCGTAACGAGCTAGCAGCTCAAAGTTGCCATCCAAAGACTGTGCTGTAAGCGCTTCTACACGACATATAAAATCGTCTACCGATAACGATGAATGTCCCGAAAATCTCAACTTCCAATTAGAAATAATCTGGCTAATTCTATCAGAACGTAAACTTCCGCACTGCTGCGATCCCATTGGCGAGAAACTAACTGTTGGCTGTACACCAATATTCGGAAGATTCTCTGCGTCTATTGGCGTTGGGAGTTGAAATAGTTGTTCAAATGTTTGTCGTTCTCTACAATGAACAGATTGACTAGCAGATGGATGAACATCTGCAGGGTTGCTTATTCTGCCCTAATAGTCTCTGAAAACCTGTTGCAATTGCCTGGGACAAAAGTTGAGGTTGTTGAGCAATTGCTGCAGCCATTGCACTGACAATAGTTTGCTGCAAGTTGGTAGCAAGCAGACTATGAGCGTTATTTTGCTCCATTACTGCGTGAGATTGCTGAGACGCTATTGCCTCTTGATTAGCACTTTGCTCTGTGCTAGTACTAGCTATAACCAAAACGGGGTTGGACTGAGGGACTGGTAACGGCTCATTTCCCTGTCTCACTCCTGAAACAGATCTAATTCCCGCCTTTGTGGTCTGCATTTTTCCTGTTGTTGCGACTTTAGGCATATTTGAAGTTATTATTTTAACGCCTTTGGACTTAGATCGCGTTATAATGTCTTGTGGCTTCAATGCCACACAAACAGCCTGCGATGCTGCTAACTCAACTGCCAAATTCTGAGTTGAGGTACTGAGTGAGGTTCTACAAATAGGACAAACTCGTTTGTTAACTGTTCTATGGTTAAAACAAGAATGGTGGAAATAATGATTACAACGTGTGGCAAGAAGTTGTTCTGGATGTTCAACCTCTAAGGTACACACGCAACAACTCACACTTTCCAAATTAGCAAGAGAATTTAAATTGTCAATACTTCCACTTACTGACATTGCTATACTAATATAGCCCTAATTAAGTTAATTACTATACAAGATTTATTATTAGGTTGGGGATGTGTGCACTGCGACCTGATAGATATATTGTGCCCCCTTCTGGGCTTTAAAGCTCCTCCATCAACCCAAGCTCTTGCAAAAATGCTAGAATTTTTATTGGGTTGAGGGCTACTGTGTCATTGCTCATCATGACATGCATCCCTAGGATGTTGCTTCTCTTCCTTGCTAAGGCGACACACTCTGCTAGGATGTGCATTGAGGATTCCTCCTCACCTTCACAGAACCTGCAGAGTCCGCTACTGATTATACCCAGCTTGGCTAGGTCACTTCTTAGTCTACAATGTCCCGTCAGTAGACCGGTGAGTATTCTAAGATTGTTTTTGCTCATGGCTATAATCTGCTTAAATCGCTTCTGATTATAGCCACCCAGAAGACATTTGGCTTGTCGGAGTCCTGGTGCCTCTGCCCAGCTCCGTTGCCTCCTCTGTCTTCCTTCATTTCTAAGCTCCTGCCGTATCGTTTAACGCTGCTTGACTGTCGGATAGGATGGATATATCCGTATTCCGATAGTTGCGCACCAGGTTAAAATCCGCACACCTTCCTATCGCACACACTTCAGCTTGGAATATGCTGGTTTGCGTTCCTAGGGACTCGTGATAAGATATCCGAGGGCCCACCACTCCTAGGCCTGTGCCCTGGTTGGTGAGTGATCCGTCGGTGTACCATTTTATGGTGTGCGGTTTCATGGGATGGATGTCATCCAGTGACGTCCATTCCTTTTTGCAACTTATATGAACTTTGAAATTACGCTCGAATATGTATTCGGCTGCCATTTCATCCCTAGGTTGAACCAGCAGGGGAAGTTCATCTGAAAGTCGTTGGGCATCTTTTTGGCTAAGGATGTGATAGCCTCCAACTCCTTCCGCTGACATCCTTAAGAGTGTAGCTTTCTGTTGGAGCCTTATTGTGTGGTGGAGTGGTGTTATCTCCATTAAGGCTTCCAAGGCCATTGTTGGACAGGTGCGCATTGCCCCTGTCATGCATACGCAGGTCAGTCTCTGCAGTTTCTGCAGCTCTCTTTTCACGGTGATAAGCCGCGCTCTATCACCCCATGCTATTACTCCATAAGTCAGCATGGGTCTTACTACTGTAACGAACCTTTCAGTTCGGTGGTTATAGCTGGGCTAAAACTCAGCCGATCTGTGAGTTCGAGCAACGAATTTATATACGTTGCGCTTGCGGAAATTAACGACACAATATATTTATTTTGTATGATTATCTTTTAGTTTTATTTATTGCACTTTTGGAATTTTATCTAGCGAAACTCGGCACTCGCCGTGGCACTGCGGCCTTTCGTTGGTTGCGTCTCAATCACCTGTTCGCTCGAATGTCAGTCCGGCTCCGCCGTGACTGGAATTCTCGCGTGGCAAGGCTCTTGATGGGCTACCAATTTCAGGACCTCAGTGTCCTGCACTATTTGCCGTGGTTGAGTGATGCACAGTATCACTCAATGGTCGACGCTCCTGTGTCTGCTTGCTGGAACTCCAATTGTTGACTCCGTTGCACTCCTGACACTTCACGTTTCGCTGCACTAATTGTTTCACTCGCTGTGTTTTTTTCCCACTTGGTGCTTCTCTGACTCGTCGTCAAGCAACTGCCTCGCGCCTTGCTGCGGCGCTCCTTATATAGGTCACTGGCTGACCTTTTGGCGGGACTGTACTCAGGTGGCGTGATGTTCTTTGGTGGCGTGATCTTTGGTACTTTTCCACTGCCTTTCGCTGGCGCCAACCATTGTCGGCCGCTGGTGTGAGCATAGATGGCAGTATTGCACCCGCAATACTGCTCCCACACCAACGGTGCATGTCCCCTTTGACCTGCGTGTCCGACACGTTCAGTTGGCTGAATGCCTGCGTTAGAGAGGGAGGGGGCGCGAGAGAGCGAATTCGCCGCAACTGTGTCGGGGCCGGATTTCTGCCCGATCGACAGTTGCTGTGAGGGGCGCATAATTTATGGCTCCTCACACTCCCCCCTTTCTTCGGCAGTGGGAAGCTTCCAGTTTCCCGCCGAGGAGTTCGCCTGAAATGAGAAGAGTTTTGTTTATTCCCCCTGGATCCCGTAAAATGGTGTTACGCTGTGGTTATGGTATATTTCTTTATTCTTATGGTTTGTTTAGGGTATCTGTTTAAACACCTTTGATCCCCAAGGTGACGTTTTTACTCGGTACCGATCCCCTTCGCACCACACTATCTTTGCGGTGCGGCGGTGGGTCCCTGGTTGCCTGTCCACGGCCTCCAGTACCAGTGGTGGCCAAACCGTTGGCGGCACCTCCTCCCACCGGCTTTCGTCCTCAGGCGCTGAAAGCTGCCTTTGGAGGTTTGGCCGGGGTGGTTCCGGTGTTGTTACTGGGCACGACGCCTGTCGGCCCAGTGTTGGTCGTCGCCATGATGGTGGTGGTGGTGGTGGGGACTCCACCGGTCTCCCATTCGGGTCCTCGTCCGACACCGCCTCGCTCGTCTCCTCGAGTCTCTTCCGCGGTGTGTACGGCATCGTGTCTTCGTCGTCGCCGTTAGTGACCGGTGCCTTCGCCCTCTCCTCCGCCTCGTCTTCCTCGTCCGATGATATTATGATCACCTCCTCCTCCGTCTCGGTGTCGGAGCTCCGGCCCGAGGCTATCGAGGGGGCCCATGAATCCTCCGAGAGCCTGTTCTCCTCAGCTTCCACCGCTGCGGCCACGTCGGCTTCCCAGGATTCGGCGCGGCGTCTCGGTTCCCTGGCCAGGACAAACGTGTCCTCCGGTTCCGGGGTTAGCGGCAGTTCCGGGAACTGCCACGCTAACCACACCGGATTAATATTGTCCAGGTCACTGGGGAGCCGTGCTCGTCTGGGGCCGGCTTCCTCCGCGGTGTCGGCCTCCCGGGCTTCGGCGCGAGGCGAAGCCAGAGGATTGGCCTCGTCTCCACTCCATTCGTGGAGCGGCGAGGCCATCAGCTCCAGCTGGTCTTCTTGTAGGTTCCGGCGTTCCCTCTCGATCCGCCGCCATTGGCTGGTCAGCCGCAGGCGCACCCTGCGCTCTGCGGGCCTCCGGCGTATGATCCGCCTTTTAGGGGCCGCCTGTTCACGTAGGCGAGTTGGTCGGCGTTTGGCAGCCATTCGCGCTGTCGGCCCGACTCCCCTTTCGCGCTGAATTCCAGCTTCGCTGGGATTCGCGCAGGGACCCGGGTCTGACGCGCGGCGACCAGTTATCGCCGAGCCAGTGCCCACGTGGTTGGTGGCCTTTGTGGTAGTTGCTGTTTTGGTATCCATAATACTTTCTTTCCTTGGCTTTGCAAAAGTTATGAGCTGCGCGCATGCCTGACCGCGCCTTTTATTCTGTTGGGGGATGTGGGTGTGGGTGTATGTGTGCGTGTGACACCCGAACTCTCTCCCGAGTTTTAATGTTCACACGTGTGCACTTAATCTCAGAGATTAAGTTCACGCACACGTGTGTACACGTAGGTGTCTTACCCTTCCCCCCCGTGGTCCCCAGCGACGCATCCACGCTGTTGTTGCCCTCATGAGCTACGCCTTCTCTTTTGGCTTCGTGCGAGAGTGTGTTCTCCAGACCTTGCCCTTCGTGTGCATGTCTCGTTCCGACATCGCCAGCGTTATGGTTCGCCTCTTCCTCGTCCGCGCACCCGCGCTAGACGAGAGAGAGCGGCCATCCCGGTGTACTCGGCATGCTTTCAGCACAACACCTTGTTTGTTGTTGTCATGCCTTGAGCGGTCATGCCCCGTGTTAACCGTTGAGATTCGGCAGCACTGCACTCTCGCAAAAGCCCGTTAGAATGCATCTTGTTGTTGTGCTCTCTAACGTTCGCGCCCTCGCGCTAAACGTGAGAGCCAACCTCGGTGCGTTCGGCACTTGTTTCATCCAAAGTGCACTTTGTTGTTGTCACCCTTTCTCGATCGGTCATGCACCCGCGTTAACCGTCGAAATTCGGCAACAGTGCACTTTGGCAAACGCTCGCTCAAGATGCATTTTGTTGCTGTTGCTCTCTCTCCGGCGCTCGTGCCCTTGCTCTACACGGCGAGAGTCAACAGCAGTGCCTTCGGCCTAGGTTTTGGCACACATTCGTTCGTGCCGTTATGCTCCCAGCGTTCGCATGCCCTCGCTGAACGTGAGAGAGAGCCGACGATGGCTCGCTCGGCATTGGGTTCAACGCACATTTTGTTGTCGTCGTTACTCTCCCAGCGTTCGTGCACTCGCACTAAACGTGAGAGAGGGCCGACGATGGCTCGCTCGGCATTGGTTGTCACACACATTTTGTTGTTGTCGATCCGCTCCCAGCGTCCGTGCACTCGCACTAAACGTGAGAGCGGGCCGACGATGGCTCCCTCCGCATTGGTTGTCACACACATTTTTGGTGTTGGTGTTAAGCTCCCAGCGTTCGTGCATTCGCACTAAACGTGAGAGTCCACACCGGTGTATTCGGCATTTGTTGGTCCACAGTGCACTTGTTGTTGTCATTCTCTCCCACGTTCGCGCACCCGCGCTAAACGTGAGAGAGCCAACAGTGCACACCAACAAATACTCCCTCGAAATGCATTTTGTTTCGGTTACGCTCCCAACGTTCGCGCACTCGCGCTAAACGTGAGAGCGAACACTGGCGTTCAGCATTCGTTGGTCCAAAGTGCACCTTGTTGTTGTCATCCTCTCCCACGTTCGCGCACCCGCGCTAAACGTGAGAGAGTCAACCGTGCACACCAACAAATACTCCCTCGAAATGCATTTCGTTTCGGTTACACTCCCAACGTTCGCGCACTCGCGCTAAACGTGAGAGCGAACACTGGCGTTCAGCATTTGTTGGTCCAAAGTGCACTTTGTTGTTGTCATCCTCTCCCACGTTCGCGCACCCGCGCTAAACGTGAGAGAGCCAACCGTGCACTCCAACAAATGCTCGCTCGAAATGCATTACGTTGTTGTTGTGAGCGCCAACACTGGGGTATTCGGCATTCGTTGGTCCAAAGTGCACTTTGTTGTTGACATTCTCTCCCACGTTCGCGCACCCGCGCTAAACGTGAGAGAGCCAACAATGCACTCCAACAAATGCATCCCCGAACTGCACTTCGTCTTTGTTACGCTCCCAACGTTCGCGCACTCGCGCTGAACGTGAGAGCGAACACTCGGCATCCGTATGTGTGTGTGTGTGTGTTCGGCCAATGGGGTCGCGCATGTGCTTGGTGATACGCTCTCCATCGTTCGCGCTCCCGCGCTAAACGTGAGAGCGTCCACGACAGTGTGCTCTGCATGCGTGCCTTGGGATTAATGTGCGTGTGTGTGTGGGTGGTCAGCCAATGATGCTGCGCATGCGTTTGGGCTGGCCGTTGAACTCTTTGTTCGTCCGTTGACCCTTGGTTCTGTATTCAGCGCATGCATTAGAGAGTGGGTCATGGTCGTGCTTTCTCGGCCGACCCTTTCTCCCGCTCTCGGGTGCATTGCCGATCGCGTGCACTCTTGCTCATTTCGCCGCGCTGCTCTTTGTTGTTGTTTGTGCTGGGCCGGTTCAGGTCTCTGTTTTGTTTGTTTTGTATTAAACGCAACCATAATTGCGTTTTGCATGTTTTGTATTAAACGCAATTATAATTCCGTTTTGCATGTTTTGTGCTAAACGCCACCATAATTGCGTTTTGCATGTTTTGTATTAAACGCAATTATAATTCCGTTTTATATGTTTTGTATTAAACGCAATTATAATTCCGTTTTATATGTTTTGAATTCAATAATTATAAATAGCCTGGGTTTTGAGACCTATTTATTTTCCCCTTTTTTTTCATTGACCAAAAAAAAATTTTTGATGTATTCCAAAAAAATTTGTTTTTGGTTTTAGGGGTAAGTAATTATTTTATATTTTTGTCTGTTGTTTGGCCGACTCACCTGTCTCCCTCTGGTCGCTGTGCGGCTTCAGGTCGCTTATGTGTGCCGTCCTTATCCGCCTGTCCGTGTGGCTCTTTCAATTTGCAGATTACTGGTGACGAAAAATCTACAATTTGATACGGGCCTCCGTATCTTGGCGCCAGCTTTGCTGCGAATCCTTCAGCAGCATTCGACAGGTGGTGTAGCTTCACCCATACCTTCTCTCCTATTTTGGGTCTCCACGGTCTGCGTCGCAGTGGTGGCGCTTCTGAGTGGTACCATCTCCGTCCATTTGGAGAAGCGGTCTACGAAGACCAACAACATGGTGTTGCCATGTGTGGATCTTGGTAGTGGTCCCACGAAGTCCGCACATACTGTGCTCCACGGTTCTTCCGGGATTTGAGTCAGCATCTGTCCTGCCGCTGCCAATTGACTCGGTTTGTATTGCTGACATATTTCGCATTGTTGCACATATGCTCGTACGTCTCTATACAAACCTGGCCAATAATAGCGTGCTGCTATTCGGGCTATGGTTTTTCTGCTACCCGTGTGGCCTGCGGCTGCGGTGTTGTGGTTTTCCGCCAGGACTTGCCTTCTCTTATCCGTTGGTACGCACAATTTCCAGGCCGCTACATCTTCGGTTCCAGCTCTGTGCGGGATGTGTCTATATAAGTTTCCAGATTCGTCCGCTGTAGTCTGGGTACTTCCTGGGATTTTTCTCGATCTCCGTTCGCAACTTTTGAATCCATTTGCAGTTACGGTTGGCTTGCTCCATTGCATCTGCCACCATCGAGATCCTTGAGCACGTTTCCATCAGGGGCTGTCGGGAGAGGGCATCTGCAACCACATTCAGGTTTCCTTTCCTGTATTTGATGTCGAAATCAAATTGTTGTAGCTCCAGTGCCCACCTCGCAATCCTCCCTGATGGGCTTTCAATGGAATTCAACCACTTCAGTGCCATGTGGTCTGTAATGACGGTGAAGTGGTATCCTTCCAAGTACGGTCGAAGCTTCCTTATGCCCCAGATAATCGCAAGACACTCTTTCTCGGTCGCAGAGTAGTTACGCTCTGCACCATTTAAAGATCTGCTTGCGTACGATATGACCCGTTCGCCCTCCTCTGAGTTTTGGGTCAATATCGCTCCCAAACCATAATTGCTTGCATCCGTCTGCAAGCAAAATGGTTTTGAGAAATCTGGGCATGCTAACACTGGTGATTGTGTCAGCTTCGCCTTCACTTTCTCAAAAGCTTCTGTGTGCTCCTCGGTCCATTCCCATATTTCGTACCCTTTTTTAGTAGCGTATGTAGTGGGTGTACGGTCGTGGCAAAATCTGGTACAAAGCGTCTGTACCATGATGCCACTCCCAGGTATTGTCGTAGTTCCTTTACGTTTCCAGGGGGCTTCAGCTCGGCGATGGCAGCTACCTTGTCCGGATCCGTGCGTATCCCTTGGTCAGTCACCTGATGACCCAGATATTTCAGCTCGTTTTTGAAGAAATCGCATTTCTCCACGTTGATCCTCAAGTTTGCTGCTCTCAGCCGTCGGAACACTTCTTTCAGGTTGGCCATGTGTTCCTCGCGTGTCTTCCCGATCACGATGATGTCATCCAAATATGCGAACGCATGTGGCATCATCTCGGGTCCAATCACGCGATCCAGTGCCCTCTGGAACGTTGCTGGTGCCGAATGGAGTCCGAATGGCATTACCTTCCATTGGTACAGCCCTTTGCCTGGGACTGTGAATGCCGTCTTTTCTCGGCTTCCTTTCTCCATCGGGATCTGCCAGTAGCCATCTTTCAGATCCAGGCTAGTGATGAAACGCGCCTCTCTCAATTGGTCCAGGATGTGGTGGACTCTTGGAAGGGGGTATGCGTCTTTTATCGACCTGCTGTTGAGTTGTCGAAAGTCCACACAGAGACGCCATTTTCCTGTCTTTTTGCGCACCATCACTATTGGTGCACTGTGTGGGCTTTTTGATGGCTCGATGCATCCTTTAGCCAGCAGTTCATCCACCTGTTGATTTATCTCCGCCTGCATTTTGGGGTTCTTTGGGAAGTATCGCTGTTTGATGGGCCTGTCGTCACTCATAACTATTTTGTGTTCAGCTATGGGTGACGTCCCCTTTATCCTCTCGAATGCAGCCAATTCTTCCCGCAAAAATTTTTCAATTTCTGCATCCGGATTTAACCGCGGGATGACTGTTTTGGCCACCGACAATCTATCCTCCGGGTGTACTCTCCTTGAGTTTTTGCGTATTTTAACCATCACGCCTGCACATTCCAACACCGTGTCCATGCCTGACAGGAAGTCCCATCCGAGAACCAGGTCGTCAATAACTCCTGGCAGTATCAGCAGAGCGATCTTCATGCTGTTCCGCCCGAGTTTAATGATCACCTCTACCTGTTCTCGTATTTCGCATTTTCGGCCATCCGCCATGCGTACTCGCCGTTCGGCTGCGCGTCGTCGGCCTACGTTGCTCAGTCCACGAGCTAGCTTCTCACTAACGAAGCTACTCGTGGCCCCTGTGTCAATCGTAGCCTTGTACTGACAGTTGCCGATCCCTACGGTGGCTGTCAGTTGCGCACCCTCGTCCTGAAGGCTGCCGATTAGCGTCTTGGGGCTGTCCTGCTCGGTTCCCGCTCGCCCCTTGGTAGCGGACGCCGATATCCGTTTCCCGACGGACAGCATACTGGTGTACGGGCTCCAATCCGCCCGCATCTCCAACAAAATTCCAGCATGGGATTTGTACACTCAATTGCCGAGTGTCCCTCTTGGCCGCAATATCTGCATGCCCTCTCTGGATTCTTTATGTGTGTTTGTATGTTGTCTGTCGTCGTCCTTGGGGCTGGTCTGGGTCTGCCGTTGTCTGCTGGCTCCGTCTCCATTGCCCTAAATCGCGTGTGGTTGTGTGGATGAGCGCGTTCGTGGTCGTGATGGTTACTCATGCGTCTTTGTGGTGGGTGGTTGTCATACCGCTGGTCCATGCGGCTGTGCTGTGGTCTGTTACTATACGGCTGTTCCATGCGGCTGTATTGTGGTGTGCTGTACATGTGTGGCTCCGTTCGGCTGTGTTGTGGCGTGTTGAACGTGTGCTGCTCCATGCGGCTCTGCAGTTTCAGCTTTTCTCGGTCCGCCTCGAGTTCCTCGAATGCCTCGGCCAACTGCATCAATTCATTTAACTTTTCGAATTGGTTTGGCCTGGCGAATGCTCGTAGATCTGGGAGGCTGTTGTTATAGATCCGATTTAGTTGTGCTCCAGCTGAATACTGCAGTGGTCGCATTAGCGTCTGCATCTCCACCATGTACACCTTGAATGGCTCCTGTGCCGCCTGCCGTCTTCGTTTAACCTCGTCCTTGAGATTTTCCAAATAATCCCTTGGCAGGAAGTATTCTTGGAAACTCTTAATGAAAGATACCCAACTGGTCCAGTGCTGGTTATTTGCGATGTACCACTTTAGAGCCATTCCTTGAAGCAGTTCAGGCATGGCTCTTGGGACCAGATTTAAGTTGAGCCCATACGCATCGGCTGACCACTCCACTTGTTCCAGAAATTCCACAGGCTTTGTGGTTCCGTCGAAGCGAAAGTTCCATTCCCGCACCTGTTTGACTACCCTTGGATAGTCTTGGGGTATGGCTGGTGTCTCCTGTTCCTGAATGGCTACTCTCCTTCTTGGCTGTGGTGTGGACGCTGCTCCCCAGATCGAGAAATTGGCGTCTCTGGCGCGCGCTGCTGCGCTTGTTGCCGGGATGCTGAGTTGTTCGATATCCACGAACGACGCCTCTGTATCATCCGCAACTTCGACTTCTCTGGCCGGGGATTGCCTGCCATGAGTCGCCGCCAACTCCTCTATCCTCGCACTGTATGGCAGTCTGGCTTCGTGTGTCTTCACCCACTCTCCAAACTGCCTGCGCATCGCATCCAGTGTGCCGGATAGTTCCACATGGAACTCTTCTCCGTACCGCGTCACCTCGTCCTTCTTGAGGTTATACACCCACGCACGCACCATGTTTATTTATTTTTTTTTTTTTATTTTATTATTATAATCGCACAACAAATATATTTATCACTTTCCGCAACCACCAACGTTGGGCGCCAGTTGTAACGAACCTTTCAGTTCGGTGGTTATAGCTGGGCTAAAACTCAGCCGATCTGTGAGTTCGAGCAACGAATTTATATACGTTGCGCTTGCGGAAATTAACGACACAATATATTTATTTTGTATGATTATCTTTTAGTTTTATTTATTGCACTTTTGGAATTTTATCTAGCGAAACTCGGCACTCGCCGTGGCACTGCGGCCTTTCGTTGGTTGCGTCTCAATCACCTGTTCGCTCGAATGTCAGTCCGGCTCCGCCGTGACTGGAATTCTCGCGTGGCAAGGCTCTTGATGGGCCACCAATTTCAGGACCTCAGTGTCCTGCACTATTTGCCGTGGTTGAGTGATGCACAGTATCACTCAATGGTCGACGCTCCTGTGTCTGCTTGCTGGAACTCCAATTGTTGACTCCGTTGCACTCCTGACACTTCACGCTTCGCTGCACTAATTGTTTCACTCGCTGTGTTTTTTTCCCACTTGGTGCTTCTCTGACTCGTCGTCAAGCAACTGCCTCGCGCCTTGCTGCGGCGCTCCTTATATAGGTCACTGGCTGACCTTTTGGCGGGACTGTACTCAGGTGGCGTGATGTTCTTTGGTGGCGTGATCTTTGGTACTTTTCCACTGCCTTTCGCTGGCGCCAACCATTGTCGGCCGCTGGTGTGAGCATAGATGGCAGTATTGCACCCGCAATACTGCTCCCACACCAACGGTGCATGTCCCCTTTGACCTGCGTGTCCGACACGTTCAGTTGGCTGAATGCCTGCGTTAGAGAGGGAGGGGGCGCGAGAGAGCGAATTCGCCGCAACTGTGTCGGGGCCGGATTTCTGCCCGATCGACAGTTGCTGTGAGGGGCGCATAATTTATGGCTCCTCACACTACCATTGTGTATAGCCATCGCATAATCTTTGGTGATGTGCCCCATGACTTTCCGGCTATACTCCGGCACGTATAGAGCGCTCTTGAGCACTTCGATACCGTGTTTTGTACATGGGTGCCAAAGTTTAGCTTGCTGTAAAATGTGACCCCTAGGTACTTAACTTCCCTACTGGTTTCTAATAGGCATCCTGAGAGCCGTATTTGATTCATCCTCTGCAGCTTGTACCGTCTAGTAAAGGGAACGATGACTGTTTTTGTAGGGTTTAGGTTGAGTCCAACCTCCATACACCAGTCTCTCGTTATTTTTAACCCTGTCTGGACTATATCGCAGAGTGTCTCCTCGAATTTACCTCTAGCTATTATTACAATATCTACTATACAAGATAAACAAAGGAAAACCTTGTGTTAAAGTTTATTTTAACACAGCAAGATTAAAAAAAAAAAAAAAAAAAAATGTATAGAAATTTAATTATATAATTGTAGACAACAATGCGAACTCCTTCATGAGAATAGGTATGCCGACCTTTCCCTGCTTCTATAAAAACCAACAATAGCTGTCATAGCTGACTGTGAGGGTAAGCAGTAGCTCTGAGCCACTAGCTCTCATCCAGCAACCATGTATGGAGGTTATAAGTTAGGTTTTGAAACGCAGTGTACACTCGCCTCCAAATTAGATTTGACGTGCTTGACTGGCATTTATATTAGTTGATAGGATAGGATAGATGAAAAGAAACTGTAATTGGCTCAATGATCTTATTATCATTTTGCTAATATGACCGCTTTTGTTCCAGGCGAGAGTATAATTTAAGAAGAGGAAGCACCAGCCAATAGGAACTATACTCTTCCGGCAAAAAACTGTCGCATTCGGAGTTGAATCAAATGCTCAATTACAAAAAAAAATAGAATATGATCCGCAATATTAACCTCGATCTAGGTTGTGCGACCAACCACCTGAGCTGAATCCAGCAACACCTCAAAATGGCCTAATATTTTGGGATGTAGGTATGTCCACGGAAACGTAGAGAGTATCTACTTTTAGTGTCTCTACTCAGCGGCGGATCGTAGCTTAATCATCCACGAATCCTCGTCCTGCGAAAGCGTTACACTAATCATAGTACTACAAGGAGGGATTTGCGTTTGTGTATTCCGAGTCTAGCAACACAGTTATTCGGAAACTGTTATTGTTCCTAGAGACGGTCATTATCAATATTATGGAATCGAAAATTGTTACTACGCCTCCATTATCAAAACAAGGACAAGGGTATGGGGATATGAAGTCATTTGTTTAAACAGATAACTGCTACATCATAAGTAGGTTAGGTTAGGTAAGACGGCTGTGACCTGAAGAGGTCAGCACACATAGACCAATTTAATGATCCCTGGTGATGCCGTGGATCTACGTCCTGCTCCGGGAAAAACCCGTGGGAAAAATTTGGATAAGTTAGAACCAACCGGTCGCATTTATGTATTTTGCGATCTTGGTTGGTCTGATATGCGCCAGCTGCGTTAAGCTGGATAGGAAATGGCTTCCTAAGAAGGTGGACCGTCTTTTTGCTAGAGCTGGGCATAGACAGAGGAAGTGTTCCGGAGATTCCACTTCCTCCTCGTCTCTGCAGCTTCTGCAGAAATCATTGAAAGGGGTGTTGAGCCTGCTGGCATGCAGGCCCGCTAGCCAGTGACCTGTAATTGCCCGGATCACGGCCGAACAATCACTGCGGTTTAGAAGGCACAGTTCTTTACTGCGCTTGCTGTTGTAATTAGGCCATGTTTGGCGAGCTATGCGACTGCAGTTGGCGTTGCGCCATTTATCGTTTGATCTGCATCTGGTGGACTCTTTTATTCTGAGCTTGCAGGTAGCTAGGGGCATGCTTACACCTTCCTTTTCAGTAAGGAGGGGTAGCAGAGTACCTTTCCTAGCTAGCTCATCTGCTATGCAGTTGCCTTCAATGTTACTGTGCCCTGGCACCCATATTAGGCTGATAGCATGCTGCTCTGCCATCTCTTGAAGAGATTTGCGGCAGCATGCTACTGTTGTCGAGTTCATCGACATTGCACCCAGGGATTTGATCGCCGCTTGGCTGTCAACATAGATGTTGACGTTGGAGGAGCTAATTTTTGACCTTTTCAGGCAATTCAGTGCTTCTTGTATGGCTATTACTTCAGCTTGGAACACACTGCAGTGTGCCGGAAGGCTGAAGGATAGCCGAGTGGTAAGCTGGGAGGAGTAGACGCCCCCGCCAACCTGATTGTCGAGTTTGGACCCGTCTGTGAAGAATTCTACGGTCGCTGAGGGACCGGGGGTTCCGTGTGCCCATTCTTCCCTTTGTGGGAAGAGGGTATTAAAAGGTGTCGTGAGTTGGACTACTGGTGTGCAGTAGTCTGTTCTGATGGGTATGTCGTGTCTCCCAATCAGAATGGAGGCATGGCCTTTGTTTTGGTTATTCCACGATGTGGATTCCCTAAGTCTAACAGCTGTGAGAGTTGCCTGTTCAAGGCCTTCTACTTCTAAGCTTTGAATATCCAGGATGGCATCAAGTGTCTCATTTGGAGTGGAACGAAGCGCTCCCGAGATACACAGTTCAGCCATCCGCTGAACCTTGGTTAGTATCTTCATGGTGGTTTGCTTTTTAAGGCAAGGCCACCAAACTATAACCCCATATAAAAGAATGGGCCTGATAATTGATAGGTACATCCATCGGACAATATTAGGGGTCATACCCCATCTGAGTCCTATGGATTTCCTACATGTGAAAAGGGCTACTGTAGCTTTCTGAGCCCTTATCTGCGTGTTTAGGTTCCAGTCCAATTTCCTATCAAGTGTCAAACCTAAAAATTTGGCACTGGGTCTGAAGGAAAGGGCCGTATTGTTTAGTCTTGGAGGGACAAGGGGAGGAATTTTGTATTTCCTTGTGAAGAGCACAAGTTCGGTTTTCGTGGGGTTGACACTTAAACCGCAACTATTTGCCCAAGATGACAAGGTCTTTAGTTTGCTTGTCATCAAGTCACATAAAGTTTGAGGGTACTTTCCTCTGAAGATGATTGCTACGTCATCCGCATAGGCGACCGTCTGACAGCCACCCCCCTCTATGTCGCGCAGCAGTTTATTTACTGTCAGGTTCCATAGGAGAGGTGATAGAACTCCCCCTTGGGGCGTTCCTCTACTGACGTATCTGGATAGGGTAGACGATCCAAGTGTAGATGTCACAATCCTGCGTGTTAGCATTTGATTGATCAATCCCACTAAACCGGGGTCGACCTCCAGACTCGTCAGTGCTTCAGTTATCGCCTCTGGGATGACGTTGTTAAAAGCACCTTCGATATCGAGGAAAGCTATTAAGGTGAATTCTTTTAAGAATAAAGATGATTCTATTTGTTTAACCACAGAATGAAGGGCAGTATCCGTGGATCTACCCTTCCTGTATGCGTGTTGTGAACCAGAGATTAAATTCGGGTCTATAAAACCATTTAGGTACAGACTAATGAGTCTTTCTAGAGTTTTGAGCAGAAAGGATGTTAGACTGATGGGTCTGAAATCCTTTGCATTGGTATGGGATGGTTTCCCTGCTTTGGGGATGAAGGTGATCTTTGATTTAAGCCAAGAAGGAGGAATTTGTCCAGTCTTGAAAATTTCACCAAAGATCGTGTGTAGCCAGTTAATGGCTAAATCGCCCGCTTTTTGTAATTGAGCCGGGCATATATTATCGGGACCTGGGGATTTTAGCGGTTTGAAGCTATTAATCGCCCATCGTATATTATCTTTGCTGAGGATAGGTGTCATTGAAGCAACAGCACCTGTCCCAGAGCAATCATTGGTTAAGGGTTGCTTAGAGCACCCTGGAAAGTGGGTCCTAAGAAGGATATCTAAGGAGTCCTCACTTGAGTCAGACCAAGAGTTGTCGTCTCTCCTGAGATAACCCAAGATTGGATTTGTTTTGGATAGAACCTTCCTGAGCCTTGCGGCTTCGCTGGTTGAGTCTATCTCCGTACAGAATTCTCTCCACGATCTTCTTTTTGCCTGTCTGATGGCTTTTTTATATTCCGCCAGACTAGACTTATAGATAGACCAGTGTGAGTCTTCATTGCGCGCTTTTGCTGCGTTGAAAAGGGATCTACAACTCTTCCGGAGGACACTGAGTTGAGATGACCACCAAGGGGGCTTTTTCCTAGACGTGGGCCTTGTGATGGGGCACGCTACTCTGAGGGCTTTATCACATGCCCTGGTGAAGGTTTCTGTAAGCTTGTACAGGCTGTCTACAGAATTCTGACCTGTCGGCGGACTTTTGGGCAGAATGCGATTAAGTACGCGATTATACTTATCCCAGTTAGTTTTCCTCCTATTGAGGAAGCTTGCTGGTTTGGAGGAGTTGAGAACTATCCTGAACTCAATGTACCTATGGTCGGAGAAGGAGTGATCTTCTGAGACCCTCCATCCCGCCACCCGGTCACTGAGAAAGCTTGAGACTAGGGTGAGGTCTAAGACCTCTTTCCTGTTTTTAATAATAAAGGTTGGGTCATTGCCTACATTACTAATCTCTAAGTTTGAGTTTATAATGAAGGACAAGAGTGACTCACCCCTTGGGTTTATATCCGTGCTCCCCCACTGTGTGTGGTGAGCGTTGGCGTCGCAGCCTATGATCAGGCCTATCTTCTTCGTCTCACATTCTTGGACAAGGGATTTAACCTTGTCGTCGGGAGGCTGGTCCGGGCTGTCGTGAGCCATATAGGACGACAGTAGCCTTATTGGGGCCGTGGATAGCTCCAGGCTTACTGCCGTGTTGTCGCAGTTGCTAAAATTATTGAGCAGAAATATACTTAGATGTTTCTTAGCTAAAATGCAGGTTCTTATTTTACCTTCGGTATGAGCTCTGATGAGCTTATAATCCCTGTTGCTTAGTCCGCAAACCCTGTCTCCAACCATCCAGGGCTCTTGGACCAACGCAACATCGACTTCGCCTTTTGATAGGCGAAGCGTAAGGGCAGCGGATGCTGCTTTACAGTGGTGAAGGTTAATTTGTAGAAGTCTTAGAGACATCTACAGCATCAACCTCCACCACCGTTTTCTCGCATTCATCCTCTTCCGAGAAGGACAGCTCGTCCTGGTCGATTTCTCGACATAGTGCCTCGAGGCCTCGTGTCAGCGTGGAGTCGTCAGAGGTGTAGCCGGTTGATTCTGCGTCAACCTCTGGCACCACCATGGGGGGTTCCTTTCCGACTGGTTTGTCGGTGGACTCGCCCCCAGTAGCTGCATCCGACTTATACACCTTTATATTTAAGGATGATATGCCTAGACTCAGCCGCCCTTTTGCAGCTTCAATTGGCGCTAGTGATTCCTTATTCAGGAGTATCACTGCCTGCCTCTTAAGGCCTTGCGTTTCCTCAACTTTCACTATCCTCCAGTCGTGGGTGGGTAGTGATGGGTTGCAGATCTGCAACATCTCGAGCACGTCCTCTGGCTTCGCGTTTGCTGGTAGCCAGATCCGTGCTCTCGGTCTACTCGGGACCTCACTCCAGTCAACAGCGACTAGGTTGGCCCCTTCATACACCTCTCCAACGCTTGCTACTGCCGCCTTATATAACTTGACGGAGTGCTCGTTTTGGCAGGCCATAACTTTTATATTGCCCTGGTACCACCCGGCATCTATGCAGTCTGGCGGCGGTCCTGGGGCATTGCGTATTTGCTGTAGGCAGCAGGTCATCAAAGCCCCCTCTACCACAGCCCATTGGTTTCTAGGGATCCTTCCCTCCGGGTTGCCTCTGTCGAGAATCCCTATAAGGATTCTTTCCTTGGCAATTTCGGCGAAGGAACGCCCTGGTTGGACCCTGGCTCTCTTGGCCACTGGTCCTGGTGCTTCTTGTGAGCGCTGCCTTTTTGTCTGGCTCTGCGCTGGTTTCGTGATGTTAATGTCGAAGGCAGGTAGTATTTTATTTGCCCACTCCACCTTGTTCAGCCATTCTGCTGATGGTGGAGTTGTGCCCTTATACGCGCTCTGCCTTCTTAGAATGTTGGCTGCTTTCTTGCGCTCAACATACGATATCTTAGAAGCCTGGGTACTGGTGGAGGGTAGTTCTTCCTCCACGCCAGCTCCTCTTTGAGGTTTGGCTGCACTAATGGCGTGCCTCACCTCATTGGAGCCGTGCGTGTTGGTCGCACTACCCGTCACTCCTGCCCCTCCGGCAAGACCGACCGGCTTGCTTGCCTTGTCTGGTCTAAGGTTGCTTTGGCCAGGCTTGGGTGCCACTGCCGCCGCTTTTGTAGGATTTCTCCATTCCGGTTTTGGGAGAGTTCCGGACTCTGAATTTTTAAAATTTTTTGGTTCCATATTTGGTCCCACGAGTTGCGGAGAAAGAAGGTCCGCCTGCACAGAGATCCGCGATGTGCAAGTAAGGCTAGTTAATATCGGAGGTCGCCAGGTATCCGATATGCTCCGTAAGCGACTGGGCTATTTTTTGGGCCCCCAGCCAGGCTGACTTTCGGCACGGGTCGCATACACCTTAGTCCGGCCCTACCTCAACCATGATAAGCTCCTTAGCCAATGACATGCCTATATGAAGAGCAGGTCAGAGGTTCAGGTAGCAGATCTTGGCTAGCATCAGTCTGTTCAGACCACTGAGATGCTATTTCCAGTCGGCACCCTCGTGGAGGGTTCAGTTGAGGAAATTTTGCCGACCATCATCATAAGTAGTTGACTTCGAAATTTTTGAGCCTGTACTGCTGCAAAATACTAGTATTGTCTCTTTTCTTCTTTCAATAGTACAATACATCGGATGCTTAACCAATGGCCTTTCGATTAAAATCCTGTTAGCTTTTTGAACACTAATATTTTTAACTGAAACAGGCCCCACGTTGGGCGCCAAATAACTAATATATAATAATAACTGTAATGAACAACGGAGAGTTGATGGGCTATTAGTGCGGTCAGAATACGCGCTTGCTTTGGCTGAAGCTCGCCGGCAATTGGGTTGGGTTATTGGTGGTTAACCGACACACTAAAATTGCTTCCTGGTTATTAGTTATACATATTTATGTCTCGCGTACTATATTTTTACAAAAAACAAGTAAGAACGCTGTAGTCGAGTGAGCTCGACTACCATATACCCTGAACTAAGCTTTAAATGCATTATAGGTTTATCGTTTTTGGGGGCTGGAGTGGGCGTGGCCCGATCCTAGTTTAAATTTGGTAACTGTAGCTCTTGAATTGCGGGAGATACAGGCATTTATCGTTTTTTGTGGGCGGGAGTGGGCGTGGTCCAACAATTTTTTTCCACATTTATGAAGGTTGTTACTAGCAATATACCTTTGAAATTTGGTGACTTCAGTTTTCAAATTGCGTGAGATATATGGGTTTATCGATTTACACCAACAGGTGTATCGGTTTAGGTAGGTGGAGTGGGCGTGGCCATCCAATTTTTTTATCGATCTTTGGGGGAGCTACCAGTAACATACCTGCAAAATTTTGAGACTCTAGCTTGCAAATTACGGCAGATATGCGCATTTTAAATTTCTAGGGACGAAGTTCCTGGGGGCGGCGCATGTGGGCGTGGTCCAATAATTGGTATGCCAATCTTTGGAGGAGGTTACCAGCAAATTGCCTTCCAAGTTTGGTTACTCTTTAAAATGTTCGGAGATATACGGAGTTATCGATTTACAACCGGAATTGTCGATTATAGGCGCAGGTGTGGGCGTGGCACCACAAATTTGTTATCGGTTGTTAGAGGTGACTACCAGTAATATACCTACAAAATTTGACGTTCCCTACTCAAAAACTGCGGAAGATATAGCCATTTGAAAATTTTAGGGGCGGGGGTGATGGGGTCGTCGGAGGTGGGCGTGGCACATGCCGATCTTTCAAGGACCTTGCCAACAACCTACCAACCAAAATTGGTGACTGTATCCATTAAATTGTGAGAGATATGTGGAATTTACTGCTATCGGAAATCTAAATGTATCGATAATTCAGAAACTGAGGCAGTTATCGATAAAATAAAGCAAACTTGATCTGCACCTGGTATACGAGATCTTATATTCCAAATTTGAAGTCTCTAGCTCTTATAGTCTCTGAGATCCGCGTGTTCATACAGACGGACAGACGGTCAGACGGACAGACGGTCAGACGGACAGACATACGGACAGGGCTATATCGACTCGGCTATTGATCCTGATCAAGAATATATATACTTTATGGGGTCGGAGATGCTTCCTTCTGTCTGTTACATACATTTGCACAAAACCATTATACCCTTTTTACCCATTTTTAATGGGTTCTGGGTATAAAAAGGAAAACAGACGAAGACAAGCCATGGACAGGAAATATAAGAAAAGATCAAAAGAAATAGGGTGTTCAAATAGCTCAAGTAATCAGGCCATCCTTTTTGTGGTGCTACCGGTTGGTGCACTCGCCCACCCTGCCATAATCCTGCGGACCGCTCTAAACAGCAGGATCCCTTGGGATGCCTTACGGCCGCTATCCTACCTCCATCGGGAACTGCATGTCATCCACTCCACAACAAAGTTAATACATTTTACAATTAAACCCCGAAAGCGTGATATATTTCATATTTTTCAAGAATTGTTTGATCATTATAATTAAAAGATTAAGGATAATTTTACAATGAAGCGATAATTCGAATTTTTTTTCCATGTCAGCAGAAAGATTTGTAGAGCAAGTAACAAATAAAATGCCGGTTGATCAGAGCTGGGACTGTCTGCAAGTGGTCATGCAGAATGTACATGCATCATCAGTTCAACCTTTGGCATGCACTTTAAAAATTTGATTGCGTTAATAAATTTTATGTTAAACTGACTCGATATACAAACATCCGCAAATAAGTTTCTGCTGACTCGGCAAAAAGAAAAACAATGAAAAAAAAACTATCCCTAAACGTAAGCATACGAAATGGGTAAAGTAAATGCCAAAAGAGATATTATTACTAGACTAAATTAACATAAATTTCTAATAAGTATATTAATATGAGATTATCCAATTTTTAATTTCGGTTGGGGGGGATATATATTTATAGTTGCTATTTGCTTTAGGTATTTCATATAAAGATTATGCATTCAGAGCATGTTGACTTTGCGTTTTAGAAAATCCAAAAAAAATAATTAAGTGATGCTATAAATTTAATTAGTGCTGTTAAAAAAATGAATTTTCTAGTTGACGGCCTTGCGCAACAAAAATATTTAAACAATTTAACTTACAGTAGTTGTTGCGTTTTTCCTTTTTCACTAATCGTTTTATTACACTGTACTGTAGGTTAGATTTTTTTCTCACCTTCTTCCTTTTTCCGTTTGCAACGCGAACAACTTGTTCGCTCTAGGGCTATGAGATGAAAAGAATGTGTCTGTGGTCCCATGAACTTAAGAAGACACATTTTTGCAAAAATCGTTTTACAATCCTATTTCACCAATTTTGAGTTTCCTTTATTGCTACATTTTTGTATTTTATACGCTCAACCCTAAGGCTCGTAGATGGCGCTAAATGCGAAACGCAGCAATTTATTGCCCGTTTTTAGGAGGCCAAAAAAAATATAAGCTCGACAAGCGAACTATTACATGCCTTTTCCGAAACCTGGTGAAAGCCCGACATTTTAAGTTCGGGCTCTAATGGATTCACTATCTATAGAAAAAATCGCAATCTCCTTCGAGGCGGAGGTGTACTTATTGCTATCGATGCTGATTTATCTTCTGAGTTAGTAATGACAGATAATTCTATAGATATTGAGTTAATTTTTGTTAAATTGTGTGTAAATGGTGTTGTTATTTTTATTACGTGTTCCTATATCCCACCGTGTTCAGATAGCTCCATATATCTGTCCCATTTAGATGCTATATTAGATGTGTCTACTAAACTTTCTGATCGTGACTTTCTTGTAGTTCTTGGTGATTTTAATCTCACTGGAACTACATGGACTTCTAATCCAGACTCAAGTGTCTTGTTACCTACGACTCAGAGTGAGTTTCTCGATGGTTTGTTTGGGATATCTTTGAGTCAAATTAATGCTATCCCAAATTCGTTGGATAAGATGCTTGATCTTGTTTGTGTCATGGATCCCTCCTTTTTTTGTGTTTCCCGTTCAGCGGTGAGGTGCTGGAGGCAACGCGACTGGAGCTGCACAATGCCAGGGAGCAACTGTTAGAGGAGCAGGCCAACAATGCTTCCGTCGCTGATGCCTCCACCGATGCCCAAGGCAATGGATGCGCCTGCCACTGAAGTCAGCGAATTGGAGGCAACCATCGCCGTACAGCACTGCCGCCAAAATCTGGATGCGGCAGAGAACTCCGCAACGCATTACCATTACCACTGTGTTGATCAGTCGGTGCTCTTTTGTGATGAGTGGCGAGCACTTGTCTGTCAAACTGTGGTAACAAATAATTCTCGCCCTCTAGCTTCAATTTCAGAAAATACTGGCGATGTAGATGTGTTGACTCCGGCCAATTTTGTGATTGGCGGAGTTCCAGCAACAATTCTGCAACTGGACCTATCGAGCCTAGCCTGCAACCGCTTGGATAGTTGGCAGCGAGCAACCCACATACATCAATCTTTTGGGCACGGTGGCGTAAGGAGTATCCCACACTTCTTCAACAGCGTGCTAAATGGAGAACTCCAGCTCGTTCGACTTAACTGGATGATGTATTTCTCGTTAAGTACGAGAATCCGCCGACCATGAGCTAGCCAGAGTACATGCTGTGATTCCGGGCAGACATGGCATTGCTCAAGATGCTGACTCGAAGACACCGAGAAGAGTAATCAGGAGTGACGTGAACAAGATGTGTCTGCCGCCTATTGAGGATACTGTTGAAAGGGAGCCTGTCAACGGGGGGTTGCAGTCAGTAGTTTGTTGTACATTTGGAGCCCTGCGTGGCTCAATATACATAGAGTATTAGTAGTTGCATTTACACATGCAAATTATCTTAAGTGCAGTTCGAGCTGCAGCAGCCAGGGTTAGCAGCGCTCTTTTTTACCGCGCTCTCTTGTGCAGCACTCTCTCTCTCTCTCTATACAAAGGGCGCTCGCTGATCCGCCGGCTGCTGCAGCTAGTGAGTTTACACTCTATCTCAGTTGATGTTGGTAATTGAGAAGTTTGTTCGCATAACTCGAACGGAGCTAATTAATAATTCTGTCGTTGTTAAAAGACTAAGCAATTGGCTTCTAGTCTTAATATACCCAAATAATACAATATATTGTTTAATAAACTATTATGACGTTGTGAAATAAGTTTGTGTACTTATTTGAAATATAGCTATCAAAAAGCTGATAGCGTCAACAAATTAAATCGCTTGAAAAATGAACTCGAAAAATCATCGAAAAAAAATTATTCCAACCCACACTCGACACTTGATAGTTAAAATGGCATAGGTTAAGTTGCAACGCAAGGTATATATAAGTTATTTGCTACAAAGCCCCTGTTTGTAATTTCAACTCGTACCTAAAAAGTATGCAAATAGAAAAAAAATTTAATTTGTGAAATTTAGTGCATACCAGAAAAAGTATGCTATGAAAAGTATTGTAATTTATCTTAGTCCAGCTAGAAAAAATGCTATGAAAAATACTATTATGAATTAGCTCATACACGAAAATGTATGTTATAAAAAACCAATCTATTTCAATAACTCTTGTATTAGTTAGTAAAATAAAAAAGTATGAAAACACATCTTAAGCAAACAAAATTCAACTACAATCCCATTTTATAATTTCAATTTAATTTAAATAGTACCGAAAATTTTATAAATACTAAGGTCAAAAATTACCCAGAAAATTGTAATTAAAATTACCGAAAATTACATTTAGTTTTTTTTGTTAAATATTTTTTTATGAAATTTAAGCACACTGAATAAACCTGTTAACTTTATCGAAATGAAGTCGTAAATTGCTATATAATTACTGGCCAGAAGATGAAGTTTAAGTCGAACAACAAAACTTTATTTTTGGGGACTTTCCATTAAAATATGCAGCGCAGGAAGTCCAATTGGATGGGTGGGTAAAGAGCGCTATATCGGGGCAAATACCACAGTGCGCCCCGACATTTCCAACCCATACTAACGAAGCTGCCGCGCTACTCGCGTAAATTTTTTTTTTTAATCCAGATGATATGCTCCACATATTATTTTTGTGGGTATTATCGACGTCTTAATTGCTTGTTTCAGAGTTGCACTCCAAATAACCCGGACCCTTAACAAATAAAATTATGACTCCAGGAATTCAGGATGGTAGCAACAACCCCTCCCATCTCCCGGCACGAGCTACCACCAGTAGGGTCCCAAGCCGCTACACATCAGAATTCAGCTCGCCCCATTAACCCACCATCCTTTTGTTTGTTGGACGATCAAAACGAGAACGTACATAAAGTCTTGGCGTTCAACATGGGGCCTCTATCCGAATCGGTTGTTTATATACTATAAACAAACTAAAGATAGTATGATTATTTATAGCTGTTATATACTAAAATAAAATATTAAGTCGCTTTTTATTTATTTATTTATTTATTTTAAAAGTTGAGTACAAGTTACTTTAAATCATCGCCCTTATTCTGCATTAATAGAAATCTTAAACATAAGTGTCCACAATTGAAAAAATCATATCGTTAAACTTGATTATAATTGTAATTTATATTCTCTCCTAAATAATCATAAGCTCTGAAGGCGGCGCTAAATTTCCAAAACTATCAAAATATCTGATTTCCTTATCAGATTTGAAGTAAGCTATCCAATGCGTTCCAGCTCCACTTTAAAGGTCTAAGTTAATAATACCACATTCCCTTCTCCGTACTCGTTTTGGTAATGAGTCTCTCATAAAAACACCTCTGAACTAGGGGATATGTATGTGAGCAAAATTCAGAATGATTGACATTCTGAAAGTTTGAAAGCGGCTTATTAGGTAGCTGATTTAAAAGTTTTTTGAATGGTTAGTTGATATACCATATCCCTTTTGATATGGTTTTAGATAGAGTCCATTGCCTAATGCAATGGCTTCCATTTTTCTGTTATGTCGTTTATTCTCTTCTAATTCTTTCTGCGCATTTTTCGCACTATTAATACTCTTTACAATAGATGCACCACCAGAGGCAAGTCCACCTAATGCTCCGAGTGCTGTTATAATTGGTAGCCACTCTTACTGCATTCATAAATTTTTTTCTTTTCTCACATAGTTTTTTATTTTTTCTTTGTTTTAGTCCTATCCCAAATTTTTTCTTGGCTTTCATTATGTTGGTTACAAGATAAGCAGCGGTTCTTTCCCCGAGAGTACTATCAGAGGCTTTTACACGTTCCCACGCTCTTTCGGCCAAAATTGAATCAGCTAAATGACGATCACTCAAATCTTTATTATTAGAATATGCTATATCGATTTATTCCCTTCTCGCCTCTTTCCAAGCGATTTTCTAGCTTTGTTCCTGGTCCACAGAACTGATAACCTGGTATATGTAGCTCAATTGGGAGTGAGTTGATTATTTTATCAATAAGACCTCTACCTCGATAGAGCTTTGTTCTGCTACTAGTTGATTTATAAAAGCGTATTACCATTTGATTAGTTGTTTGTTCTTCAAAGTCTTATAAGAGAGTAACGATCTGTTGAGAAAACAACATCAGATATGAGATTAATAAAACAAAAAACGAACATAGAAGTGAGGAATATCGATTTTAAAAATGGGGAAGACAATCAAGTTAGATACAGCAGATTATTACCCAATTAAATTAGAGCCATAATTACTGGACCTTCTAATTGTGGGAAAACAAATGTAATGATCAGTTTGATTGAAAGCCCCAATGGACTAAAGTTTGAAAATATTTATTTATATTCAAAGTCTTTACGTCAATATATTTAAAAACACTCGTGAACCCAATAAAGGGATGGGATATTTTACATTCTCCGAAAATGAAAGTGTTCTAGCACCAAGTAAAGCTAAAAAGAACTCTTTATTGATTTTTGATGATGATGTTGCATGTGAGAAACAAAATAATATTCGTGCATACTTCTGCATGGGCGACATAATAAAATTGATGCGTTCTATTTATGTCAAACGTATACACGCATCCCTAAACATCTTATTCGCGATAATGCAAATCTTAAAATAATGTTCAAGCAAGATGAACTAAATATGAAACATGTATACCAAGATATGAAATTTGATGAACTTAAGAATATTTGTCAATTTTGTTGGATGGAAAAATATGGTTTCGTGGTTATAAGTAAAGATGATTCTCTTGAAAATGGACGCTATAGACGAGGATTCGCTGACTTTATTAGAATATGATAAAATATACATTAACGGCCAACAGATCAATTTTAATGGCAAACTATCATCCACCCATAGAATTGAAGGAAAACTATGAGTGTACACTCATCGATTTCCACATGTATAACTCAATTCCAAATGTTGATCATGATAATAATTTGTTTCATATTGGAGATTATATTTTTGAGATACCTGTTGGATCATACGAGCTTAGTGATATAAGAAATAATATTATTGATAAAATGAAGGAAATGGAACCTATTAAATTAAATCTCCCTCTCATCGAAAGTAACAACAATACGCTTCAAGTAATGATTTCGACTAAAGAACAGCCTATATATTTTGATAAAGGCAATACTATTGGTCAATTATTTGGATTTAATAAAAAAAATACTAAAACCGAATTATACACACATCTCAGACCAGCCTGTGGATATTTTAAAAGTAAATACAATTCGAATATAATGTAACATTGTGAACGGATGTTAATGCAGAATCAAGTCATTTATTGCATGAGCTTGCATTAAATGTCCCCCCAGGCTATAAAATGAGTGAGAGGCCAAGTAATCTTATTTATTTCCCTGTAAACACGAGAGAGATACACTCATTAATAATACGGATCGTTGATCAGGACGGAAATTTAGTTAATTTACGTAATGAGAGTGTTACACTTCGGCTACATTTAAGACAGCAAAAATGATTATTTATAATAAAAATATATGTTATCCTCCAAAAACAAACACTTTGAGTTATACTGCAGAAGAAAGAAGGTCGTTAAGGACAACACTCACATCAGAGTATAAATAGTTATTAAAGTCATTGGGTCTAAAAATTAGAGAGCAATGAATAATTTATTAGCTGTTCAAAAGAAACCGTACTCGGATGAAAGTGTTATCAAAAAAGAATCTCATAACTATTCTCCTTAACTACAATCATTTAAGAGCAATGATGAAGTTAGAATCACAATCCAGAATCAAGACTTGTATGTACTACCGACCGAGAGTTTTATTAATATTGAAGGCTTCATTTCTTTGGTAAACTAAAAAACAATTGCATAGGCTATCTTTTCGATGAGGTTCGATATGAGTTGAATGGAATTGAAATTGATCGAACTAGATTTGTTGGTATTTCAACAACCTTAAAAAACTATGTTTCCTTGTATAAACCTGAAAGTCGCAGGCTTGAGAATTCTGGTTGGTTTAATGGAAACGAAAAACCAATATCAAATAATGGATATTTTAATTTCTCTATTCCTCTAAAATATCTGCTTGGATTTTGTGAAGACTATATCAAAGTCTTATTAAATTGTAAACATGAGCTACGAGGGTGGTTTGATGAGTACCTGACCTACATAAGAAAAACGAAAATTTTTGGAAAAATTATTTTTTATTTTTCAATATAATCCCCTTTCAGCTCTACACATTTATTCCAGCGATGCTCCAACTTTTTTATCCCCTCTAAAAAATATGATTTCTGTAGATCCGCAAAATACGTCTCCGTAGTGGCAATAACCTCCTCGTTCGACCGAAATTTCTGCCCAGCGATTGACTTTTTCAAATTTGGGAACAAGAAAAAGTCGCAAGGGGCCAAATCCGGAGAATAAGGTGGATGGGGCAGCAGTTCGTAGCGTAATTCGACCAATTTGGCCTGGGCGACGCCGGAGGTGTGAGCGGGAGCGTTATCATGGTGGAAGAGCACTTTCTTCTTCACCAAATGGGGCCGTTTCTTCTTCAACTCGGCGTCAAATCTTCCCAATAGTTCGGCATAGTAGAGCCCTGTAATCGTTCTTCCCTTCTCTAGGTAATCTATGAGGATAATACCTTCGAATCCCAGAAAACCGTGGCCATCACCTTTCCGGCCGATGGAACAGTTTTCGCCTTCTTCGGGGCAGATTCGCCAGGTGAAGTCCACTGTTTCGACTGTTCTTTGGTCTCTGGTGTGTACCAGTGAATCCATGTTTCGTCAACAGTCACGAATCGACGCAAAAATTCCTTCGGATTACGCTTTAACAGCGCCAAACCATGCTCCGAAGTGGTCACGCGGTTGCGCTTATTGTCTGGTGTGAGCAAACGCGGCACCCATCGCGCCGATAGCTTTCTCATACCCAATATTTCATGTAGGACATGAAACACTCGTTCTGTTGAGATGCCTACTGTCTCAGCTAACTCGCGCACCTTCAACCGGCGGTCTGACAATACCAGATCATGTATTTTCTTCACTTTATCCTCCGTGGTTGCTGTTTTCGGGCCACCTGGTCGTGGCTCATCAAAAACGGACGTGCGACCACGTTGAAACTCACTAAACCAATTTTTGACGGTGGTCATCGAAGGAGCAGAGTCACCGTACACAGTATCCAAGCGTTCTTTGATTTCACTGCGTGATTTCCCCTCCAAAAAGAAGAATCGAATCACCGACCGATATTGCTCTTTTTCCATTTTTCTAAAATGCGTGGACACGACTGCTTTGACACGTGGTGAAAACAAAACTAAAAGTCCGATTTGACTGAAATTTTCACTGTGGCTGTTTAGGTTTATGTACTATACGATAGTCACGTCATATTGCAATAGTGGCGCCATCTGGCGTCAAGGTCAGGTACTCATCAAACCACCCTCGTAATACTACTCATAACTAAAAACATGGATGATGTATATCATAGTAAAATTGAGAGAAATGAGTATAAATTAAATATATCAAATATAATAAAATAAAATACTACATATTACTCACAGTGATGAGAAGAAATTAGTAATGTTAAACATAACAAGTAAGATGCTGTAGTCGAGTTAACTCGACTACGATATACCCTTAACCCAGTTGTTAAATATATTCTAGTTTCCCTTTAAGATGATTTGCACTCAAATGCACGAACTCAATGGCTACAAACACGTGCATATACGTACATGCATACACACATACACACGTACACGAAAGAGTAGTTATCGGTAGTAGCGTCGATTATCATGTCATCTCTTTCTCACACATGCGCTCGCCTATTTATATGCATACAGAAAATGCTTGCGGCTGCCAATAGAAATGAGATCAATATGAAAATATATTTTCGACTATAACTTTGGTGTTTCTTATCCGATCTTAATGAAATTTCGGCAATTGATCAATAATATGTATACGCATATTATATATAAATTAGAAGCATCTGCCTCTTAAATTGTGGAATTTATTACTATCGGAAATCGAAATGTATCGATAATTCAGAAACTGAGGCAGTTATCGATAAAATAAAGCACACTTGATCTGCGCCTGGTACACGAGAGCTTATATTCTAAATTTGAAGTCTCTAACTCGTATAGTCTCTAAGATTCACGTGTTCATACAGACGGACGGACGGACGGACGGACGGACAGACGGACGGACGGACAGACGGACAGGGCTATATCGACTCGGCTGTTGATCCTGATCAAGAATATATATACTTTATGGGGTCGGAGATGCTTCCTTCTGCCTGTTACATACATTTGCACAAAACCATTATACCCTTTTTACCCATTTTTAATGGGTTCAGGGAATAAAAATGAATTGTGGATGCTGGGCTGATGTAGTTGCCACAGCAGATGCCCACCCTACCAAGATCTTCAGGCACCTAGGCATAAAAATTTTTGATGATCCCAAAATTAACGACTACTTAATTCATCATCTATTCAGCGCGCGTTGCATGACTCCCAAGAAAAAAATTTAATTATTCATTTTAACAATAATCTAATGACACAAGTATATTTAGTTGCATTTTGGTTTGGGGATAATTAATTTTAGTTTTATAATATGTACTTTTTTTCCTAGGGATTATATAATATAAGGGTACTAGTAGAAAAATTAATATGGACGCTTTCTATAGCTACGATAATTAATAATATTTTTTTTTCTTCTTAATTATGGGAATTTTTAATTTTTATATATATACATTTTTTCTTTTTTTTTTTGTTATTTATAGATTCATTTGCCATACTAAGCTATTTACTTATATATACTAGAATATAATTGTATTTACTTAAATTTACTTTACTTTAGTTTTTATTTCAATTCGAAGAACAACAAAAAAAAATGAAATCACAAGAATATTTCCACCATAAGTAGTAATAAGGCATGTAAAATTTATTAAGTCATTTACGTATATAAATTATTAATTTAATTTTAT
The DNA here is from genome assembly GCA_035042205.1 of Drosophila infuscata. NCBI lineage: Eukaryota > Metazoa > Arthropoda > Insecta > Diptera > Drosophilidae > Drosophila > Drosophila infuscata. Next base: position 30,886 of record JAWNLR010000475.1, read on the forward strand.
TTTTCAATTATTATTTATTTATGAATATAGAAATATAATATTTCAATATTAGGAGTGTTTATATATTTATTTATTCTTTTTTTCATATTCATAATTCATAATTTATATTTTATTTTTATACGTATTTTTTTTTTCGTTGGTATGTTGGACTTATGCAAAATTTATTTGGGAGTAAAATTGTTTAAGTATTTTTATTTGCATACCTCTACAGAGAATTCGATATTAAAGTTGTAGCATACTTCTAGCCTGAGCTTTAACTTTAATAAGCTGCACAAAAGCTCACTCATTTTAATGCGCCGAACATTAAGGGAACCAATTTCCGCTCAACATAGCGGTGACCTAAATTGAGTGAGTTTTAATTTTTTTTTTTTCTTTATTTCTCTCGACAAAAATTGAGAGTTTTGCACGTGCACTTTTACATGGCTTCCAATCTTAACTCATTTTAATATCAAATTCTCGCTGCTCACCAAAAACAATAAAATTTAAATAAAAAAAAGTCGAAAATTGCACTTACATGTATATCCTCCACGTCCAAAAGATCTTTTGCAGGCGGGGCATTTGCTGGCTTAATGAGTGGGTTTGAGGTGTATACGAGGGTGGTTTGATGAGTACCTGACCTTGACGCCAGATGGCGCCACTATTGCAATATGACGTGACTATCGTATAGTACATAAACCTAAACAGCCACAGTGAAAATTTCAGTCAAATCGGACTTTTAGTTTTGTTTTCACCACGTGTCAAAGCAGTCGTGTCCACGCATTTTAGAAAAATGGAAAAAGAGCAATATCGGTCGGTGATTCGATTCTTCTTTTTGGAGGGGAAATCACGCAGTGAAATCAAAGAACGCTTGGATACTGTGTACGGTGACTCTGCTCCTTCGATGACCACCGTCAAAAATTGGTTTAGTGAGTTTCAACGTGGTCGCACGTCCGTTTTTGATGAGCCACGACCAGGTGGCCCGAAAACAGCAACCACGGAGGATAAAGTGAAGAAAATACATGATCTGGTATTGTCAGACCGCCGGTTGAAGGTGCGCGAGTTAGCTGAGACAGTAGGCATCTCAACAGAACGAGTGTTTCATGTCCTACATGAAATATTGGGTATGAGAAAGATATCGGCGCGATGGGTGCCGCGTTTGCTCACACCAGACAATAAGCGCAACCGCGTGACCACTTCGGAGCATGGTTTGGCGCTGTTAAAGCGTAATCCGAAGGAATTTTTGCGTCGATTCGTGACTGTTGACGAAACATGGATTCACTGGTACACACCAGAGACCAAAGAACAGTCGAAACAGTGGACTTCACCTGGCGAATCTGCCCCGAAGAAGGCGAAAACTGTTCCATCGGCCGGAAAGGTGATGGCCACGGTTTTCTGGGATTCGAAAGGTATTATCCTCATAGATTACCTAGAGAAGGGAAGAACGATTACAGGGCTCTACTATGCCGAACTATTGGGAAGATTTGACGCCGAGTTGAAGAAGAAACGGCCCCATTTGGTGAAGAAGAAAGTGCTCTTCCACCATGATAACGCTCCCGCTCACACCTCCGGCGTCGCCCAGGCCAAATTGGTCGAATTACGCTACGAACTGCTGCCCCATCCACCTTATTCTCCGGATTTGGCCCCTTGCGACTTTTTCTTGTTCCCAAATTTGAAAAAGTCAATCGCTGGGCAGAAATTTCGGTCGAACGAGGAGGTTATTGCCACTACGGAGACGTATTTTGCGGATCTACAGAAATCATATTTTTTAGAGGGGATAAAAAAGTTGGAGCATCGCTGGAATAAATGTGTAGAGCTGAAAGGGGATTATATTGAAAAATAAAAAATAATTTTTCCAAAAATTTTCGTTTTTCTTATGTAGGTCAGGTACTCATCAAACCACCCTCGTATATTAAAATATTAATTAAATTTTATTTGGCGAGATCATTATGTCCATGATTTTTCTTTTAACTTTATTTTACTTTGGATTTTATTTTTACGCTTTATTTGATTTATATTTATGCATTTTTATTTTTTTATTTTTAATTAATTATTCGTTTTTATGTCTTATGCAAAAAAAAATTTTTGCACGCCAGATTCTTACTTGTGATTTCACTTTAACTTAATTCATATATTTATAATTGGCACACAATTTTTTTTTTTATTATTAACAACAAAAAAAAATCTAAAGAACCATATTTAATTTAATTATTCACTATTGTTGAATTGAAGGGTTTGAGGTTTTGAAGTTAAGCCTTCGTCTCCTCCAGTCCAATATACTGCTGCGGGGTCGGTGCCGTGGTGCCAAAATGAATGTGGTACAGGCAACTCCAATAGCTGGATCAGTCGTCAGTGGCGCAGCTCTCCTGGTTTTTTTTTTTGTAATTTTCGGTGTTCCGCTGCGGGTCCAGGTTCGAGTCGGCTCGGAACTCATATTTTTATATATGTGGGGGTTTTATTACATCAACGGTATTAATTGGTTAATATAAGATAATATAACGTCATTAATAGTTTGTAACATTAAAGTCTGCTTCTTTCCACTCGTTCACTCGTTCAACTCGACTTGAGCCACAGCTCTTACAACCTATTCCGTCAAAGGCCGAACTGCAACTCCCTTGTCGTCGTCACGTCATCGTCGTCGTCGTCGTCGTCTTCGCCGCTTCTCTTCCTCGATCGGATTCGCCGTCTTGCGAATTCGCTCTCGTTCCTCTTCATCGTCTCGGTATCATTGTTGTCTAGGGATCGTCGTTGTTACTGTTTTTCATGTTCGTCGTTGTTGTTGGCGTTGGTCTCAGAAACCACAAACCAAACCACATTCGGCCATACTGACAATGCATTCGCCCCGAATGCATCTTCGTCATAATCATCTTCAGGCGTCGACCAGGGCTTTATATATTCGGCACACGTCGATGAATTCTGTGGACCATCAGATCTACCGATTTTTGCGACATCATAGGCGTTGTTGTACTTCACTTTGACAATCTTGTAGGGGCCCAAAAATTTTGGCTTTAGTTTGACTCCACTCCCAAATTGTGATCTTTTTATCGTGACCAAGCCTCCAACGTTGTTTTCTCTAGTTGCCGTGCGTCGTAAATTGTATGTATTCTTCTTTTCGGCTTGTAGCTTCAATATCTTCTCTTTTTTTCGTAGATCATTCTGGGCTTCGTTGAGTTGCTGGTCATCCTTTGAGCGCATCTTGACTCCAACTAATAATTCACACGGTGTGGTGGGCATGGCACGTGCCCCGTTCTTCTCGCGGGTACGCTGTAATTCGTGACTCAGCTCGAGCATTAGCTCCTCGGTGGATTTCTTTTTCTTTTTGTGCTGGCATAGCGTTTGCAGCTGCTCATCGTATTTCTGTTGCAGGTCGGCAATTTGAACGTGTGACAGCTCCAGCTGATCCTCGGTGCGATGCAAATCGTTGGCCTGCTTATCGCAAAAAACACGCAATCGCTGCACCTCGTCGCGCAGTGCATTCGCCTCGATTTTGGTGGCTTTGATCTTCATCTGGCAATTCTCATTTTGGAGCGAGGCTTCGCGTTCTACACGGTCCAACATTTCGCGATGACGCTTCTGCTCCTCGGCCAAACGCTCCTCGGCACGCAACTCCGACTCTCTGTACTGCTCCTCCAGCATGTGGTAGCGCGCCAGTAGCACCGCATATTCAGTCTTGGTGCGCGTCGTGCGATCTTCGGATTCCATGTACTTTTTTATAGAGCACATATTTGTTTTTTCCTTGACGTCTTTTTTGCAATTTTGTGAAACATGTCCGAATTGATCACACTTAAAACATTTTTTCCCTTTGTCTTTGTTTTCACAATTTATTGAAAAGTGTCCGATTTTACCACAATTGAAACAATAATTTCCTTTCTTTCCATTCTGAACGGCTTGCATCATTTCTCCTTTATCGAATTTCTCGCTCTTCATCTGACCGGCCTGCATCTTTTCCTCTTTATCGAATTTCTCGCTCTTCTTCATATTTTCACTCATTTTTTCGTAGTCTTTCAGTTTGTTTTTAAAATCGCTCAAATTTTTTGCTCCATACAGAATAGATTTATTCATTGAAAATTCGTCAATTCCATCGATCACGTATTGTATAAGTGCGTCGTCTTCAACTTTTCCTTTTTTTTGAATGTCACTCCAACACATGAGCAACGCTTGTTCTTCGAATTCCGTTATCCAGACTTCTACAGCCATTTCATCGCTACCGTCGAAAACTCTGATGCATTCTTCTACGTCACGAAAACTCATAGCGAAATGCGGTGACTGTACCTCGTTCGCAATTTCTTGTTCGCTATTACGCACTGTGTCCGTTACTCGACGTGCTGTTTTCTTTGTCTGTCGATTATGAGCAAAACTTCTTCCCGTTGCGTTTTCTTCATTCTCGTTGCCTTCGTCATTGTCGCTGCCGTCGTCATTTTCGCTGCTTTCGTTATCGTCGCTGCCTTCGTCTTCATCGCTGATTTCTTCTTCGTCGGTATGTTGCAGCATTTGTCCCGCTTTTAAATTACTAAAAATATGTAACGGCATATTTTCAGCTTTGTAATTGATGCCCAATATGCAGCAAATTGATACAAGGTCATGGTCCGACAATTTTGCATGTATGTATTTTAGTTTTGCAACATATTTCCCGTTATTTTCGTCATAGCTGAATCCTCTAAACTCGCGCAACCGATTTCTATTCGCTCTGTCTCCTTCTGACTCGAATATAAATTGGTGTAATGCACATATGATCGATCTCTTTCCAGAACGCAGTTTTTGTGCAATTAAATCATTTAAATTTGGCATCTTTACGTCAGTTAATTTCTTTCGTCGATTTAATTTAACTTCGTCGTTTTCATTCGCCTTCTCGTCGATTTTATTCACACTCCTTCGTCGATTTAATGCACACTCTTTCGTCGATTTTGCATTAAAAATTTTTCTCTTTTTTTTTCTCAATTCAATCCAATCCAACTCTCAAATATATCGTGTTTTTATTATTTCAATTCCCGGACGAGCCTCCAAATATGTGGGGGTTTTATTACATCAACGGTATTAATTGGTTAATATAAGATAATATAACGTCATTAATAGTTTGTAACATTAAAGTCTGCTTCTTTCCACTCGTTCACTCGTTCAACTCGACTTGAGCCACAGCTCTCACAACCTATTCCGTCAAAGGCCGAACTGCAACTCCCTTGTCGTCGTCACGTCATCGTCGTCGTCGTCGTCGTCTTCGCCGCTTCTCTTCCTCGATCGGATTCGCCGTCTTGCGAATTCGCTCTCGTTCCTCTTCGTCGTCTCGGTATCGTTGTTGTCTAGGGATCGTCGTTGTTACTGTTCTTCATGTTCGTCGTTGTTGTTGGCGTTGGTCTCAGAAATCACAAACCAACCCACACTTATGTTAGAATTATTCTTTTGAATTCATTTTTTTTGTTCCTCGAATTAAAATAAAAAACTTAAATAAAGTTAATTTAAATAAATACAATTATATTCTCTTATATATATTACCTAAGTAAATAACTTAGTATGGCATATGAATTTATAAATAACTGAAAAAAAATGTATATATATAAAAATAAAAAAATTCACATAATTAAGTAAGAAAAAAAAAATTAATTATCGTAGCTATAGACAGCGTCCATATTAATTTTTGTACCAGTACCCTTATATTATATAATCTCTATAAAAAAAAGTACATATTATAAAACTGGAATTAATTAATCCTAATCCGAAATGCAACTAAATATACTTGTGTCATTAGATTATTGTTAAAATAAATAACTAAATTTTTTTTTGGGAGTAGTCGGTTTTTTAGGGATCATAAAAAATGTTTATGCCTAGGTGCCTGATGATCTTGGTAGGGTGGGCATCTGCTGTGGCAATAACATCAGCCTAGGTCAAACGAAGACAACCAAGGAGTGTCGCCTCCATCTTCTATTTATGAGACTGGTGCCATTCCTCTTCTCTCTCTTCCCCTTTCAGGTAATATAAATCGAACGATAACAGCACGCGATATTTTTTTAATTAGTATTAAGCACAGCGAGAAAGTAGCACAAGAACCTATAAGGAACCCCGTCCATCTACCGAGCATACAGCCGGAAACAGCACGTGCAACACTTCTTGTAAGCTACATAAACATCAGCTCGTCCAATACAAGGTTATATGCTACATTAATATTAAATTAAAAATGGCACCCAACGTGGGGCCCGAAGACCCCAAACCACACTAGGCCCGATGGAGGCCCGAGCCGAACCACCCAATAGCCCGAAATCTTTGAAACGAACCGAACGGACTGAACTTTAATTAAAGACTTTGTGTCAAAACGCCGAATTATTACTTTAGCCCCCATCGTTCTCTTAATTGATCCCTTTGTCCTTGTTATTGGAATATGCTATGGATCCAAGACAATTCAATAGATTTCATGGCCTAGTATTCTAATTTCAATAGCTCGTGGTTATAGACTTTGACTTACTGGATGTGTTATAACTTTTATTGGATATAACTCCGCTGTCAAATATGAGTCTATACCTTTTCCTCCTTGCTTACTTATTACTCCGAAGGTTTATAGGTTGTTTATTGGATTTGCGGAGTATTGAGCTGCAGCCATCCCCTATAATTTCCTTTCGGTATAAGTTGAGCACTACTGACACGACTGTTTTATGCAGATACCGAATTCCTCCATTTTGCCTTATATCCATTTCAGAAGCTCTTAGGAATTTCGCTGGATGATGATTAAGCATATTTCAATTGCGAATCCGCCGAGAATCCTTTTGAATCCATTATAGAATTAAAGAAAATTCTATTCTAGTTTACAATCAGTTGCATGACTCCCATATTATTATCGAAATCGTGATACCGAATAATTTTTTTTTATCTTACATTTTTTTTGGTCTATTAGGTGTATTGATTAAACAGTGATTGACTAGACATAGTTAATCAAATTTTCCCAAGTCATTTATCGAAATGGTTCTTTCTCATAGCACAGAAGATCTGACCCGAATTAGTAACTTAGGCAAATATTGTTGTTTGCGCTATCAGCTTTTTGATAGCTTTATTTAAAATAAGTACACAAACTTATTTCACAACGTTATAATGTTTATTCACAAATGTATTTGATTAATTATTATT
>JAWNLR010000476.1:0-44027 GCA_035042205.1 Drosophila infuscata
AGTGGTGTTATTCCCAAGGGAGCAAGCCAATGGTTTAACATGGTTATGCAACCGGTCGTTATACCGACTCGTATGTCGGTTTATCTGTGTTTTCACTGTCGGTAGACCGAAGTCGTTGTGCAGCGTCCTGTTGCTTACGTATGGCGGAGCACCAGAGATGTCTCTGAGCACCTTGTTCTGCAGGACTTGAATTTGGTATATCCAAGATTTTGCAGCAGTGCCCCAAAATGGAATCCCATATGTCCATGTGGGCTCGATGATGCTCCTGTAAACCAGCAGCTTGTTGCTCAAGCTGAGTTTGCTTGATGGCTTTAGCAACCAGTTGAGTTTTGCTCTTTTGGATCTACACGCTGCTGCCGTGATTTGGATGTGTTTGCGCCAGGTAAGTTTCCTGTCCAGATACATACCCAGGTAGCGAACATGGTTCTCCTGAGGTATGACCATGTTGTTGAGTCGGACATTTGGACAGTTACCATTCCTGAGCGCAAACGTGCAGTGCTGTGATTTGCTTCCATTGACGCAGATGTTCCATCGGTTGGCCCAAGTACTCAAGCCATCCAGAAATCCTTGCGTAACCGCAGCTGCTCTCGAAGCAGAGGTGGAGTTAGCAAGGAACACTGTGTCATCTGCGTATGTGGCAAGCAGCGTGTTTCTGGCTACTGGAATCGGCAAGTCCGCGGTGTACAATGTGTACAAGGCAGGTCCAAGGACACTACCCTGCGGTACACCCGCACCAATGCGGCGGATGTTTGATCGCACGCCCCTTACTTCTACAATAAAAGAACGGCCAAGCAGGTAAGACCTGAGTAGTAGATACTGCGCCGATGGTAGCAGGGACTTAAGCTTAAAGCATACGCGATCAAACGCTTGGTCGGTATGACGAGACAAGATTATCCGGCTTGCCAGGTTTCGGAATCATCGCAATCACAGCACACTTCCACGGGGTGGGGAAGTGGTGGATGCGAACCATGGAGTTAAAAAGCAGCACCAAGAACAACACTCCTTTCTCTGGGAGGGCCTTAGCAACTCTGCCGTCGACGCCATCATAGCCAGGGGCCTTAGTGGACTTGAACCTGCGAATCTGCAGGCGGACTTCATTAGGGGCGATAGGTGTGATCGGTTGTACAGGGTCGAGATCTGCATTTAAAAATGCCTCAGTATTCTGTACCTGGCTGGGCGATGCAAGTGCAAATGGCGTGAAACGATATTGCAGCTCATCCGCAAACGCCGATGCAATCTCTGCATCAGATTGACACCAAGTGTTGTCCGGTCGCATAATGGGGATCCGCCTAAGTGGCTGCCGCTTGACACAACGCGTTGCCTTCCACAAATTGAATCCATGATTCTTATTGGGATCGGCATTGCGGAGCATATCCTGGAAATATTTGCTCTTAGTGTCAGACAGCAGCTTTCGCAGCTCGTGCGCATCCCGCCTGAAATCCCTTAGATCCAACGGGGTACGTGAGCGCATATATTGGCGACGCAGTGCTCTCTTGTGCCTTACCAGATCCAGAATCTCAGGTTTTAAAAGAGGCTGCGCTGGACTGGGAGGCGAACAAGGTGGTTGGCCAAGCATGGAATATTCCGCTGCTACGTTAATATTACTCAGGAATAACTCCGCTGCATCGTCAATATCAACCGGTGAACTCAACTCCATGTTCAAGTTCACAAGCTGCTCCAACCTCTGCCGGAATCGGGTGAATTTTGCCTCGGATATACCAAGACAGTCAGACCGGATCCCAGCGTACACAGCAAAGTCGCTTGCTGTCTGCCTATGATTGCCGTACGAGTAGTGCGTCGCACCTCCTGTGGCAAGTACTTGGAGGTTGGAATCTCTCACGCAATCCGCAAGCGCAATCCCACGGCGATTATCCAACGCTGCACCCCAGAGATGGTGTTGAGCATTCCAGTCTCCAGCAATCAGGAACTTGGGGCCAAGCTCTTCGAAGAGACATTTATAGTCTTCTATTTCCCACACAAAACGTGGTGGACAATAGACAGCCGCTAGGACTACTTCGCCTTGATCACTAGAGACTTTAACGACAGCGCATTGTGCGCGGAGCCAACTTAATGATGGCAGCACACAATGTTGTAGTGAAGATTTTATGATCACTGCTGCTCCGCCACGCATGCGATCAGAAGGGTGATTGGCTAGGTGGATGTCGTAGCCTAGTAGCCTGTAGTGTGATCTGAGCAGTAATTAGTCTCGCAGACCAACGTTACATCTATATGATGGCGATGAATAAATAACTCCAACTCGTTGGCATTATTTGCAAGACCATTGGCCTTCCACACGCCAATGCGCATCCCAATTTGGCTCATTTGTTTGCAAGTGCAGCGTGCAAAAGGCTCATCATGGCCACAAGCGTCTCACTCAACTTGTCGAATTTTGACATAAGACTGTCAAACTGGAGCTGGGAATACTCATGGTACAATTGAGGCTGTTGCACTTGCTGAAATTGCTGCTGTTGGGGCTGCTGATGTTGCTGACGCTGTTGCTGCTGGTGTTGCCGTTGGTGTAGCTGCTGCAGGCATTGCTGCTGCAGGCGTTGCTGCTGCTGGTGTTGCTGTTGCTGGTGTTGCTGAGCCTGTTTCAATTGTTGTTGCGCGTTCTCTCGAGTTTTCTGACGTCGAGCTTTCCGCTGTTGGTCAGGAGCCTGCGGTGCAACTTGTTTAACCAACAAGGGTGGCTGTTGCTCCTGCTGCAGATGCTGGCGGTGGTGCTGTTGAGGTTGCTGTTGATGGAGAACCTGCTGCTGACAGTGACGCTGTTGCTGTTGGCCAAGTTGCTGCAGTAGCTGAGGAGCCGTTGAAAGTCTGGCAGCATCAGCATATGAAAAATTTTCACTGCGAATAGGTGCCAGGATTCTTGGTCGCGACTTTTGTAAATCTTGAGCCGGCCTTTGTGACTGAGCCACAAGCTTCCGTTCCTTGGAAACCCGCTGATAAGCTGGACACCCCTTCCAGCTTGCTGGATGATTTCCGCCGCAGTTTGCACATTTCGGCTCAGCGTCCAAAGGTTTTTTGCACTCATGACTTGCATGTGCTGAGCCACACTTCACACAGCGATGCTGCTTTTGGCAGTACTTCATAGTATGGCCAAATTCCTGGCAGCGGTGGCACTGGGGGATGTCCAAATGGCGGTCAGGGCACTCTACTGATATACGCACTTGAGAGATTGACCGTAGATTGTATATCTCTTTGTTATTTGCAGCCGGCTCCAGCTCCAAATAACAAAGATTCAGCTCCTTTTTGGTGATGCAACTTACAATGGTTTGGACACCCCGCACCGAATGCCCAAGTTTGGCCAGCTCATCTCTGATGCGATCAAGTTTCTGCAGGGATGGGTGCAGTCCCCTGATCACCACGCGAAAGCCTCTATCCTCCTTCAACTGGTACGAATGAAACGGGATTCGCTTATCCGTAAACAATCTTTGTACTGCCCTATATGCATCAATGCTATTTGGCATTACTCTAACAGTACCACCACCGCTGCACTTGAGCAAAAAGCTGTCAGGCTGCGTGACAGCATTTAATGATTCAAGCAGTCCAACAACGTCGGTGATACCCTCATCAAAAAGTGGGGGAGGCTTGGATGGTCTTGTTGTCCGACTTTCAGCAGGTTGCACAGTAGTTCCACTTGATTGCGAGCAATCGCGTATCTCGGCAGCAGCGCTTGGATTCGGAACCTCATCATAAGCAGCTTCAATAGGATTAGCCACAATCGGGGGGTATATTGGTGAACTAGGCACCAACATCTCTTCTATGTCAACTGACTCGATATCGGTGTCCGATTCGGTCATCAGATCTTCGAGCGCTTGTGGTGCTGCCCGAGCTCCAGCAGAAGTAGACGGTATTGCATCCAAATCTTGCTCTTCGATTGTCGCAATTTTCCTTTTTTTGTTGGCATTGGTGAAATTATTAGTTTTGTCGCTGTTGACATTGTTGACGTTGGATTTAATGTTGTTGTTAGAGCCGTTGTTGTTGTGGTTGTTGGCACTGTTGTTGTTCATATTGTTTTTGTTGTTGGCCAATTTCTTTTTGATGTTGTTCTTGTAGTTGGCATTGTTGACATTTGGTAATTTTGTTGTATTATTGTAGTTGGTGTTGTTGTTGTTACTGTTGCTGCTTTCATAGCGGAGTTCACTGGTCTGCCGGGCCAACGAAGGCGAGCACCATGAAGCTGACGCATCAGTATCAGGCGCATCGGCGTCAGTGGAGGTATGGGGGGTGATGCTCATAATAATGTAATAAGCGCGCACCAAGCGCACTCACTCTAGCAGAGTGGTCGCGGCGCACGCACAAATCACACTACTTGAACAAATCACACAAGATTGTAGTGCAGCTGCAGTGTTTCTCGCGAGCGTCAATACTTGAGAGCAAAAAACAGCCGTTTCCGAACGGATATATATACAGTGGCAATAAATCAAAGAAATTATTGAAATATTATTTTTATTTGTCTAACGACAGTGTGACCGTATACCGATACCGACGGAATCGCGATTTTGATATGAGTGGAAAACTTATTCACACTTTTTTACATATTAATATAACAACTTAGTATGGCACTCAATTAATTGGAGTATCAAATTGACCAAATTACTCAATTTAATGGCTTAAGAGGGTCGCTCTTAAAACTTTCTCTTAACGCCCGCATTAATATACGATCATACACACCAACATATGTGTGTCGCTCTCGCTTGAAGATGAAAAAGGTCATTGAGTGTGTTTGCGCTATCAGCTTTTTGATAACTTTAGTTTCAAGTAAATACACTAAGTTATTTCTTCACGTTATAATATTTATTCACAATGTATTTGATTATTAGATAAGTATAGACTAGAAGCCAATTGCTTAGTCTTTCAAGAACGATAGAGTATTTAAATTAGTACCGCTCGAGTTCCGCGAACCAACTTTAACTATCAACTATCAATTATCAACTGTGGTAGAGTGTAAACTCACTAGCTGCAGCAGCCGGCGGATCAGCGAGCGCCCTTTGTACAGAGAGAGAGAGAGAGAGAGCGCTGTACAAGAGAGCGCAGTAAAGAAGAGCGCTGATAACGCTGGCTGCTGCAGCTCGAACTGCACTTAACATAATTTGCATGTGTAAATGCAACTACTAATACTCTATATTTATTGAGCCGCGCAGGGCTCCAAATGTTCATCAAATTAGTGACTAACTAATTTGCTGCTGACGCCAACATACTCCCCCCGTTGAAAGGCTCCCTTTCAACAGTATCCTCAATAGGCGGCAGACACATCTTGTTCATGGCACTCCTGATCATTCTTTTCGGTGTCTTCAAGTCAGCAACTCGAGCAATGCCATCTCTGCCCGGAATTACAGCATGCACTCTGGCTAGTGGCAAGCTCATGGTCGGCGGATTCTCGTCCTTAACGAGAAATCATCATCCAGTTGAATCGAACGAGCTGGAGATCTCCATTTAGCACGCTGTTGAAGGAGTGTGAGATACTCCTCACGCCACCGTGCCCAAAAGATTTGCTGCTGTAGGTGAGTCATTTGCTGCCAACCATCCAAGCGGCAGCAGGCTAGGCTCGTTAGGTCCGGTTGCAGAATTGTTGCTGGAACTCCGCCCATCACAAAATTGGCCGGAGTCAACACATCTACATCGCCAGGATTTCCTGAAATTGGATTTAGCAGTGGAGAATTAATTGTGGCCACAGTTTGACAGACACATCATCACAAACGAGCAGCGACTGATCAACACAGTGGTAATGATGATGCTTGGCGGTTTTCACCGCTGCTTCCCATGGTCTGCCAAGGTGTGGAAAGCGAGGGGGAATGAAACGCCAGACAATGTTGTCCGCCAAGCAGAATTGCTGAACAGCAGTAGCATGTGCATCGCTCAACACCAGACATCTCAACTCCTTTAGCTCGTTTTTGGCTCCCACGAAGTTTGTAGAATTGTCAGACCAAATCTGACTAGGCTTGCCACGCGTCAAGATGAATCTCCTCATAGCGCCAAGAAATGATTCTGTTGTGAAGTCCTGAACCAGTTCCAGGTGAACAGCCATGGTAACGAAGCAGACGAAGACCAAAATGTAGCATTTGACTGGTGGTCTGATGCAAGTAACAGATTTGAGGCAAATGGGGACGCAATAATCAACTCCAGTCATTTCAAATGGTTGGGCTGCTTCAATTCGCTCTGCTGTCAACTTGCCCATCATATGCTCGATTAGCTGTGGCTTAGCTCGGAGACATCTGACGCACTTGTTGAAGCCGCCAATTGGCCAATATTGGAGGCGTAAATTGCCGAGTAGTGCAAGATGGCCGAAGTATAGGTTACGATCAATAAATTCTTTAATGATCCAATTGCGCAACGCCACCTCCGTCTGCAGAAATTGATTCGAAGAGCTCCATCTTCCACGATCTTGCAGGAGTGTGAAACACTCCTCTCGCCAACGAAAACCTTTTAAATGCTGCACGAGGAAGACTCGCTGCCAATCATCCAAAAGGTTGCAGTCCAGGATCGTTAAGTCCGGCTCCAGAATTGTTGCTGGAACTCCGCCTATCACAAAACTGGCCGGAGTCAGCACATCTACATCACCAGGATTTTCTGAAATTGGATCCAACAGTGGAGAATTAATTGTGGCACAGTTTGACAGACAAGTGCTCGCCACTCATCACAAACGAGCACCGACTGATCAACACAGTGGTAATGGTGATGCTTTGCGGCGTTCTCTGTCGCATCCAGATTTATGCGGCAGTGCTGTACCTCCAGGAGCTGGATCTTAGATTCATGCTCACTCTTCCTGTAGCTCTCGGTCAGCTGCAGCGTCCGATCGAATTTCACCGCCTGCTGTTGTAGCTGCACCAACTCTGCACTCTGGATGGCCATCTGCTGCTGTAGATGCTGTCGTTCGCTGGCATGTTGTTCAGCCAGCCGGGATTGAAGCTGAACCAGTTCTAGTTGGTGCACCAGCTCCACATCAAGTTGCCTTTGCGGAAGCTCCGTGTTGATGCACTGAAGCAGCTCCTGGGCCAATTGTCTGGCATGCAGGTCAAAACTTGTTTATTCGCGCTGCTTTTGTTCCTGCTCCCGATCCGCCTTCCTCTCCAGCCTGACCAGATCTGCATCATTACCGAACACAATGATTGCCTGAGCGATATCCACATCGATCAATGTTGACTTGCGATTTTCACCGAAGGCAAATGCCTTGACGGAGATGGCACCGTCGCGTTCCACACTGCTCGCGAAATCACTGACGACCTTGCCAATCGCCTGGTCACCATTGGCAAAAATTGTTGACCCCAGGGCACTGTCCTCGGGGGTTTTAACCAGAAGCGACATAATTCTTCAGCTCACTAGCTTTGGCCACAACCACGCCATCCTTGGTGAATTCTGGATCGGTTGGGGGTGCCATGTCACACTCTCCCGTTCCGAATATAGTCACCAATTTCGGTTGGTAGGTTGTTGGCGAGGTCCTTGAAAGATTGGCATGTGCCACGCCCACCTCCGACGTCCCCCATCACCCCCGCACCTAAAATTTTCAAATGGCTATATCTTCCGCAGTTTTTGAGTAGGGAACGTCAAATTTGGCAGGTATATTACTGGTAGTCGCCTCTAAGAACCGATAACAAATTTGTGTTGCCACGCCCACACCTGCGCCTATAATCGACAATTCCGATTGTAAATCGATAACTCCGTATATCTCCGAACATTTTAAAGATAGAGTGACCAAACTTAGAAGGTAATTTGCTGGTAACCTCCTTCAAAGATTGGCATACCAATTTTTGGACCACGCCCACATCCGCCGCCCCCAGGAACTACGTCCCTAGAAATTTAAAATGCGCATATCTGCCGTAATTTGCAAGCTAGAGTCGCAAAATGTTGCAGGTATGTTACTGGTAACTCCCCCAAAGATCGATAAAAAAATTGGATGGCCACGCCCACTCCACCTACCTGAACCGATACACCTGTTGATCGATAAACCCATATATCTCACGCAATTTGAGAACTTAAGTCACCTAATTTTAAAGGTATATTGCTAGTAACACCCTTCATAAATGTGTAAAAAAATTTTGGACAACGCCCACTCCCGCCCACAAAAAACGATAAATGCCTGTATCTCCCGAAATTTAAGAGCTACAGTTACCAAACTTAGAAGGTATATTACTAAGATCGAACTCCAAAATATTTTGGACCACGCCCACTCCCGCCAACAAAAAACGATAAATGCCTGTATCTCCCGCAATTTAAGAGCTACAGTTACCAAACTTAGAAGGTATATTACTGAGATCGCACTCCAAAATTTTTTTGGGACACGC
This sequence comes from Drosophila infuscata, assembly GCA_035042205.1. Taxonomy (NCBI): domain Eukaryota; kingdom Metazoa; phylum Arthropoda; class Insecta; order Diptera; family Drosophilidae; genus Drosophila; species Drosophila infuscata. The sequence continues at coordinate 8,286 of JAWNLR010000476.1, forward strand.
CCACTCCCGCCCCCAAAACCGATAAACGCCTATATCCCTCACAATTCAAGTATTTCTTAACTGTACACAAATTAAGGTATAATAGTATTCCGCTGTCGGTTACGTCCGACTGCAACGTTCTATCTTGTTTTTTTTTATTTTAGATCTCTAAGATTTCTGGGGTAGAAAACAAAATCAGTGCGATTCCGTCGGTATCGGTATACGGCCACACTGTCAGTAGACAAAAAATAATAATTTAATAATTTCTTTGATTTATTAGTTGGTTAGCTCTACATATATATATCCGTTCAGCAAACAGCTGTTGCTTGCTCTCAAATATTGACGCTCGCGAGAAACACTGCAGCTGCACTTCAATCTTGTGAGAGTTGTTCAAGTAGTGGAATTTGTGAGTGCGCCGCGACCACTCTGCTAGAGTGAGTGCGCTTGGTGCGCGACAATTACATTATTATGAGCATCACTCCACTGCCGCCGATGCGCCTGATACTGCTGCGTTAGCTTCATGGTGCTCGCCTTCGTTGGCCCGGCAGACCAGTGAACTCCGCTATAATCTGCGCACTCGCCCAGAAAGCAGCAACAGCAACAACAACAACAACAACAATAATGCAACAAAATTGGCAGACGCCAACAATGCCAACAACAAAAACAACGCCCAAAAATGCAATATAAACAACAGCAGTGCCAACAACCACAATAACAATACCGGCTCTAACAACAACACCAATTCCAACGTCAACAATGTCAACAGTGACAACGTAAACAACAACAACGCCAAAACAAATAATTTAATTTTCACCAATTCTAACAAACTTGATCGCATCAGAAATGAGCTGGCCAGACTTGGGCATGCAGTGCGGGGTGTCCAAGCCATTGTAAGCCGCATCACTAAAAAGGAGCTGAATCTTTGCTATTTGGAGCTGGAGCCGGCTGCAAATAACAAAGAGATATACAATCTACGGTCAATCTCTCAAGTGCGTATATCAGTAGAGTGCCCTGACCGCCATTTGGACATCCCTCAGTGCCACCGCTGCCAGGAATTTAGCCATACTATGAAGTACTGCCAAAAGCAGCATCGCTGTGTGAAGTGTGGCTCAGCACATGCAAGTCAGGTGTGCGAAAAACCCTTGGACGCTGACCCGAAATGTGCAAACTGAGGCGGAAATCATTCAGTAAGCTGGATGGGGTGCCCAGCTTATTAGCGGGTTTCCAAAGAACGGAAGCCTGTGGCTCAGTCACAAAGACCGGCTCAAGATCTACAAAAGTCGCGACCATGAATCCTGACACCTATTCGCAGTGAAAATTTTTCATATGCTGATGCTGCCAGACTTTCAACGGCTCCGGAGCTACTGCAGCAAATTGGCCAACAGAAACAGCGTCACTGTCAGCAGCAGGTTCACAATCAACAGCAAGACCGCCAGCATCTGCAGCAGGAGCAACAGCCACCCTTATTGGATAAGCAAGTTGCACCGCAGGCTCCTGACCAACAGCGAAAAGCTTGTAACGAACACGCATAAGCGACTAAGCGAGAGCGGCTCTGTCTACCATTGATCCGGCCTTGCTCAGGGCTATGGGATGGGTTTTTCTGCTCTCACTTTCGTTCGCGTTACATTCATAAAATTGTAGACAGAGACACAAGGATGCTAACCTGAATAAATCACTATCATCATATTTGTATCTCAAAAAGACTTCTCTAGAAAAGCTGCAGTTTGCCTGGCATGCCCAAATAAGAGGATTATTTCTTCATGTTCTTCATAATTTTAATTAACAATATTGTTATAAATATACAAATGTTTCATTTTGTGCTCTTCATTGAGCTTATTGTTCACTTTGAATGGTGGCTTTTTACATGTGTTTTCAGGTTTTGCTTGTCTTATAATTCTGTTGTTTAAACCAATTCAAATTTGATATGTATAAATTATTCTTTTTAAACTTTTTATTTATAATTCAAGTTCGATACTTAAATTCTTATAGGCTACACTTATTAAATACATTTGTTTCATACATTTATATTCTTTGCTCTGTTGTGTAATTAATTATTCAATTGTACGAATAAATACAAATGCTACAGTAGATATTATTTAGCGCTGAGGAGTATCCAAAATGAGGAGTTTATTATAATTGATGATGCACACCACAATGGTGGATTGTAGAGCTGGAACGATTTGCTCGCAGCCAACGCCAAAACGAAAAAGGAAGAAGCCAAAACCCCGTGTGACCAAGTGTCCCGAAAAGGGGAAGTGCCAAATATTCGTGTGACCAAATGTCCCGAATAAAAGAACGATGCCGAACGCCAATGTGACCAAGTGTCGCTGACCGCTGGGTACGCCATGACGAGTGTGCTGCATCAGCGAAATGTGGTCGAGGCGGAAGCGAATGTTTTATTGTTAACTACTCCCCCTCTAAAGTGCGATCGTCCCCGAACGCATTAAGGCTTTCCACCGGGTCTTTTTAGTTGGCGGATGTCGTGTTATCGTCCTTCACGTTCTGTATGAAGCTCAGGTTCCCCTTGTCGAGGAGGTGTAGATACGAGCAGCTGAGGATTTCGCTGTGGCCGGTTATGTTCATCAACGGGGAGGCCGCAGCTCCAGGTAAGCGGCTTCGGATATCATTGCGATTTGTAAACCTTGAACTGTTTATCAAAGCGTGGTGGTTGGACGTGATGTTCTGGGAGCAGGGTAATTTTCTTACAGCGACTCTCAACACTAGGATACTCAGTGATAAAATTAATTACGTTTACAGAATGTGAGATCTTAATATTAGGAAACTAGTGATTGTATTATTCGTGATTTGGTTAGTGAATATGGATTCTAGATTGGCATGGTCAAGAAGGCTGAGATTTACTGTATTTAATTTCGAAAGGGTGATTGTGAGTAGGATGTTATTCATTTCTGTCATTAACATTCGGTTTCCTGTCAACAAGGTTTCGTATAGGTGAGCCGTGTCGAAAAGATTATTCTCCGCGGTGTTCAACAAGTTGTTTACCGTGTCTGTGAGCTGGTTTATTTGCTTCTGTTTGTTGTGTTAATAACTATCTGTCCATTGCCTTCATCTATTAGTTTTTACTCATTATGTCTTATGTTCTGGACGTCCCTAGCATCTGGGGTCCCCACTACCTTGAGGACTGAACCTAAGAAGTCTTCCTATGGTGTACATTTATGGCAGACAACAGGTCCTGGCTTTTATCGTAGGTTATCCTTGTGGACCACCCCCCCCCCCCCCCCCCCCCCCCCTTAATAAGAACCGTTGTCCCCAAGTCGGCTTCTATCCTTTTTACAAGGCACAATGGGGTGAGTTTGTTACCTAATCTCCTATTGGTCTTTAGGAGAACTTTTTCTCCAACCTCGAACACTTTGTTCTGTCTTTCCCAGTTGAATCTCTTGTTCTGCATTATTTGGGCTTTTTGGATTTTGTCGGTAATATCCTGGCACAAGCTCGGCGTTGCGTTGTATAATATTTCGCACGGTTTTCTGCGGGTAACGGAGTGCACCGACCTATTGTATTCCGTTGTGACCTGGAGGATGAGATCAACTGTGTTTTCTATCCCCCTTTGCAGCTTGATGCATCTCGCTATTTCTAGTAGGGTACTATGAAAACGCTCTACTTGGCCGTTCGACGTGCTGTGGAGTGGTGGGGCGTTGACGACGTTGACGCCGAAATTGTTCAATAGGGCAGTTATGGTCTCAGACTTGAACGTGGGTTCGTTGTCGCAGTAGACCTGTTTTGCGTGCGGAAAGATATTCATTAATACTAAAAGGGGTGTTTTTACATCCTCAATAGTTCTTGATGATATGAGCTGCGTTACAGCGAACTTGGAGAATTTGTCTACGCACGTCAAGAAAAATTTTTTATCAGTGGAGAAAATGTCAATGTGTAGCATTTCTCCTATGGATGAGGGAACTGGTGTTTTCCCAAGTTCCTGCTTTTTCGGGTGCCTGTCGTACTTTGCTTGTGAGCAAATTTTGCAGTTTAGGACTACCTCCTTTGCGATTTGACCCATTTTCGGAAAATAGTAATCCGACAGGACCTGCTTAATATTCTCTTGGGCTGCTCTATGAGCGCGATTATGTTCTGTTGTTACTATTTCTCTTCTCTCATTATGATCGAAGATATCGGTAACGAGGAATTTGCAATGCCAGAATTTTGTGGTTGGGAAGCATTTTACCAGTTCGTGTTGTATCTGTGCTAGGGTATGGAGGTCACAGTGGATTGCATTCACCACGTTTGGGTTGACTGCAGCCTTGATTTGGTTGATGAGGGAAGTGTCATCGGTAAAGTTAATTATATGGCGGGTTTTTTCTCCAAATAAAATGAAGTTTCGTTTTAATGGGAATTTTGCTGCTTCCAGGACAATCTGGTTCCTGAAACAGTTTGCCGGTTTCTCTGTGGATTCAATTGTGTATGTCAGGGATGCCTCGCTATGAATGGTGGCCACATCGGAATCGGCGTTGTCGTTCTCAAGCGCGTTAATGCTCTGACGAGACAGAGCATCTGCAACGTGATTCTCCTTTCCGGGTTTGTAGAACATGTGGGCGCCTACTTCATCGATGCGTGCCTTCCAGCGTTTGATCTTTGCATTGCGATTTCCCTCCGAGACCGCGAATGTGAGTGGCTGGTGGTCCGTGTAGATGTTGATGTCCCTTGCTCCGTACAGGTATTGGCGGAGTTTTGCTAGGGCCCAAACTATGGCCAGCAGTTCCCGCTCGTTGGTTGCGTAATTAATTTCGCAGTCCTTGAGTGTCCTGGATATCATTGTTATGGGGCGACCGGCTTGGGACAGCACCGCTCCGATGCCGTATGCTGAGGCGTCAGTAGTCAGGTCAAAGGGTTTTTTGTAGTCAGGGTACATTAGAATTACGTCTTCCGACGCAAGTATGCTTCTAACGCGTTGCGTTGCACTTCGTTAAGCTGAATAGGTATTTTTTTTGATTTGTATTTACTTACAGACCCATTGTCTCCCTTGAGGATGTCTGTAAGGGGTTTTGCTATAGATGCGAAGTCTTTCACAAAGCATCTGTAATAGCTGGCCATTCCTAGGAATGATCTGACTGCAAAAGGGACTGTGGTTCAACATAATGTTGGATTGCTTTCACTTTTTCAGGGTCCGTTCTGGCGCCATTGTTCGTCACAATGAAACCAAGATACTCGACACTTGTTTGGAAAAATTTAGATTTTTCCTGTGAAATCCTCATGTTAGCGTCGTGCAGACTCTTAAGCACCCAATCGACATGCTGAACATGTTCGGTTTCGTTGCTTGAAAATATGATGACATCATCCACGTAAACATAGCAAGTTTTGCCAATCTGTTCGCGTAAGACGTCGTCAATTGCCCTTTGGAAAATGCTGCCCGCATTCCTAAGGCCGAAGGGTAGTCGGCAAAATTCGTACTTTCCCCCATTCACAGAAAAAGACGTCTTTTCTCGGTCTCGCTCCGCCAAACTTATTTGGTGGTAGCCCGATTTCAGGTCTAGTGTTGTGAAGTACTTGGCTTTCCCCAGATTTGCCAGTATCATGGAAATGTTTGGCATTGGGTACTTGTCAGCAACTGTTTTTTGGTTAAGTTTTCGAAAGTCTATTACTAAACGTTTCTTTTTTCTGCCATCTTCGTCGACACCCTTTTTGTCGACGACCCAAATAGGGTTATTATATGGCGATTTCGATTTCTTAATGATGCCGTCTTTCAGTAAACTCTGTACTTCTGTGGCAACGAAATCGGCTACACCCATCGGATATGGGTATAGTTTAGAATATATCGGCTCATTGTCCGTTGTCCGAATTGTGGCAACGACAGCCGTGTTGTAGGGCAGCGACTCGTTAGGGTGCGCAAATGCCTTTTTATTGCTGTTTAGCATTTTCAAGAATTTTTCTCTCACTTCGGGTGGAGCATCCGTACCCATTGTTTGGGTAAGGTTAACATTAGCACAACTGTGGTACTGTATTTTTTCGGATGAAGTGCCGAACTTTAGTTCGCTTTTTTTTAAGTCGAGGGACGCGCCCACCTGATTTAGCAGGTCGAGACCGATAATTCCGTCGAAGGTGCTTAAAGTTTTTAATATAAAAAAGGTGGTATTCACTCCAAACAGTGGCAACTGGCACTTGTGAGAAATGCCATTTGACCCATGGATGGAGTGAATCGTGAACGGGGCGTTTACCGGCGTGACATTTTGGAGCCATTTGTGTGGCTTAATATAGTTTTTCGACGCACCCGTGTCGATAAGTAGTTTGACGTTTTTCCCCGCTACTCTGCGCCATATGATATATTGGTTGGGTTTGCCTGGGCCGGAGGATTTTTGGTAATATGTCCTTTGCTTGGATGAGGACGGGTCTACCTCCATAGGTTCCGGTTTTTCGTCGTTGTGTTTAGTATAGTATAGTTCTGTCGGAGTTGACTTTTGCCCCCCTGTTTGAAGAATGGACTTTTATTCTGTTCAGGCTGGCCGCTCTGGTGGTCAAATGTTCTTTTTTGTATTTGACTTCCCGACTATCGCGACCTGTCTTCCATGCTTCTAGCATAGTTTGTCGCAAAGTTGTACCTGTCGTGGTTTGCCTGCACTTTCTGGGCCAACGCCAGAGCCGAGGGCAGATCAGGAGGGTGTGCAGCAAACAGTACGTCGGTTAAGTTTCGTCTTAGTCCTGAAATGAATACCCGTAGGGCATCACCCCTGAACTTTTCGCACATGCCTCTTGCTAACCCTTTTTCATATGACATGTTAACCTTGTTGGTCAACAAGGTGAGTTTTTTTCTACCTCATCATAGTACTCTAACAAAGATAGGCTCCCCTGCCTGAGGGTACCCATCTCCTGCTCTATGACGTGTATTGGGCGCTTGTCGCTAAACATGAAGTCTAGTCTAGCGATAATAGCCTCAAAGTTTAGGGCGGTGTTGAATGAAGCTAAAGATGCGTCAGCAGAGCCCTTTATTTTTTTACGGATCATGGCGACGGCTTGGTAATGTCGCTCGCTTCCGTTGTATTTTTCAAAAATTTTGTACGTATTTTTGGCTGCCTGTCGCCAGGCCACTTATGACTCTTGAGTACCCTGGAATTCGGGTAGGCTCTTCACCATGTCTAAAGATATGTCACACGAGACGCCGTCTAGTATATTCACGTCTTGATACACGTAAATCTGTGGTGTGGGTATTTGTGAGTTGTGCGGGTGACGGGTTAAGCCGTCGAACTGTGCCTGGATCTCTTCCCTCAGGGCTTTTTCCCTTTGTCGGTAATTCTCGGCTTGAGCCTGTTCTCTTTGTTGGTAATTCTCGGCCTGAGCTGCCAACGCGGCGTCTATAATGGCACGTAATTGTGTGGGATCCATGTTTGAGGTCTGTTCGTAAGTATGCCTGGACGATGGTTCTCTACCAACTAGCTCTCTGTCGGATACTTTAATGCCCTCAATACCACTCACTAGACGAAGGTCAACACTGTCGTCGCTGTCGGTATCTGAGGAACTACCGCTCATTAGGAAACCGAACACTAATCGAAATTTTTACTTTACGGAAGGAGGTGCTTATTTATAAGATTTTATATATTTTTGCCAAGGATCCATAATTCACTAAACATATCACTTACATGACTTTCTTGCTAAATTAATTCCAGCGATGATCGACGCTCCTTGTCCTTGCTGAGTGTTTCGTTGTTTTTTTTTTTTGTATTTACAACTTGATTGCAATGTTTTAAGCCTTTTTCTTTGATTTTTGTTTATATTATTTTTTTTTATTGTGGGTTGGTTTTTTATATATTTTTTTACGTTGGGCGCCAATTATTCTTTTTAAGCTTTTTATTTATAATTCAAGTTCGATACTTAAATTATTATAGGCTACACTTGTTAAATACATTTGTTTCATACATTTATGTTCTTTGCTCTGTTGTGTAATTAATTATTCAATTGTACGATTAAATACAAATGCTACAGTAGATATTATTTAGCGCTGAGGAGTATCCAAAATGAGGAGTTTATTATAATTGATGATGCACACCACAATGGTGGATTGTAGAGCTGGAACAATCTGTCCGCAGCCAACGCCAAAACGGAAAGGGAAGCAGCCAAAACCCCGTGAGACCAAGTGTCCCGAAAAGGGGAAATGCCAAATATCAGTGTGACCAAGTGTCCCGAAACAGGGAAAATGCCAAACACCAATGTGACCAAGTGTCGCTGACCGCTGGGTACGCCATGACGAGTGTGCTGCATCAGCGAAATGTGGTCGAGGCGGGAGCGAATGTTTTATTGTTAACTTATATATAGTCCCTTAAGGGGAAGGACATGCTCGATCTTATTAACAACTCTTATAATTCAGGGTGAGTGTGTTTGATCGGCTTGTATGTATTTTTACCTATTGATTGGCTAGTTCTTGGGTGCTCGCATTTTCACCACATTTACACTTATAATTATCGGCATAGCCGTATACACAAATTCGCTGGGGTTTCCATCGCTGTCAGCAGGCCTGATGACGTTGACGATTCCATACGATTCCTTAAATAATTCCAAAAGTTATGCAATGCATATGTATGTGAAGATGAGCGAGCTAATAAAGGGAACACAAACCAATAAGTAACTTATATACGATATATAATATTCAGACTACAAATTCATTACAACATTAATGTGGAGGGGATTCTTAACGATATTGAATCCACTTAACAATGAGTGGCGATTAAGCCGCAGGCAATCCAATTGGCAATATACAGTGGCTCGAAGCGAGATTCGAGCAGTGCCTTGCAAAAAATTTAAAGTGCTATAAAGTTTAAACAAAGAAAAAAACGCAAAATGCTTAAATGCCAATTTGTTTAATGTTATATCACTTTTGAAAAGGAACTTTAGTTTTTATTAAAATATTAATTAATTAATTAAAATTAATCAAAAACTAAAAACATATCCAAAATAAATGTCGAAGCAGAATTCGAGCTGTCTTAAAAAAGTTACATTTTTGGCGAACAAAAGCTTAAATAAGGATGTTAATACTTAGTATGATATCCTTTAGCCTTAACAACATCTCTTAACCTATTATTCATGGAAGATACCAGCTTCCGGGTAGTTTCTGGGCTGATCCTGCTCCACTCCTCCAGCAGAGCATTTTGAGATCCTGTTTGCAGGATATGTTGTGGTTCCGGATATTATTTCCCAGCAGAGCCCACAAATTTTCAAGAACATTTAAATCTGGAGACTGTGGCGGTGGAATTATCACGTGGGGCAGTTCAATCTAAGCCAGGACTGTACTATTCCGGCCTTATGCTTGGGGTCTTTGTCCTGGTCGATCCGGAAAGTACTTCGGTTTCCAGCCTCTCGGCACTTTGGAGTAAATTTTCCTTTAGTATATCGAAGTACACATTCCTGTCCATTGTTGTTCCAATGAACACAAAATTTCCACCGCGAGCTGTCGAGATAGATGCCCATACCAGGACACTTCCTCCGCAGTGCTTGACTGTTGCCTTTAAGTTTTTGGGTCTCAGCTCAGTATTGGAGTGTCTCCACATACAATTCCATCCGGTCTGGCAAAAAATGTTGAATTTGTACTCATATTCAAATATGACTGTGTTCCAGAACTCCAAATCCTTGTCCAAGTCGATTTTGGCGAACCTCATCCTAGAGCTTCTATTTTTTGCGCTTGTAAATTGCGATTTTCGTTGTACTTGGGCCTTCAAGTCATAGTTGCGCAAAATCTGGAGCACAGTTTCCACACTGAACTTTTTCCTTATTTCATCCTCCACCTATTGAGTCAGTTTTGGAGCCGATAGCTTAAGATTTCCCCTTGAAATCTTGATGATCCTTGGGTCGTCCTGCTCGGTGAAAATCGGGTTTGGTGCCATTCCGCCTTTGTCCTCTGTCCGATTTTCGTCGACGAAACTCCGAATGATGTTAAATACAGTTGAGGTGTTTAGATTGACCATTTTAGCTATTTTTCGATGTGAATATCCAATTTGGAAGTGTTCCAGGACGAGTTCCCGTTGCTCAATGGTAGTCCATTTGCCCATAGTCCTTGTTAGCTTGTTGCTTCCGAGATGCAGGATATAACTAAACTAAATTCGGAGGATTAGTCTATTTATACCGAAAAAATTCAACTTTAGGTAAAAAATCCGGGTTTTATGGCACCCAGGTGTCCATAATGTAACTGCTCGAAACCTGCTTCGACCAAAAAAAGAGGTACTATTTTGCATAACCCTACCTAGCAGGTGGAAAAACCACAGTTTATTAGGGTCATATATTAATTTTTGTGGTTAATAAATGTACCTGCCATGAGTCTTTGGAATTTTTGAAAAATATTGAATAATGAGTTTATGGCAGGCAATTCAATTTTTTGCTAGGCACTGCTCGAATCTCGCTTCGAGCCACTGTATATACCCATAAACATACAAATGCAAATGTCAACGTGCTTATATACACCTATGTGCTTACATAGCCTTACATATGTATATATACGCGTTCACAAAAGCAATCATAAATATAAATATAAATACATTTGCCAATTATATGTTTAATTTAACATCCCGCGGTGCAGTAGCGTGGTGCCGGAGAAGTCTGTCCCTGGTGGATGGTCTCCCGCGTTGCAACAACGAGAGCAGCTCGCCGCTGTGGCCAATTGCAACTGTTCCCTCGAAGCAGCAGCGAAAGCAGCTCGCCGCTGTGGCCAATTCCAACTGTTCCCTCGAAGCAGCAGCGTGGTGCCGGTGAAGTCTGTCACTGGTGGATGGTCTCCTTCGTTACAGCAACGAGAGCAGCTCGCCGCTGTGGCCAATTCCCACTTTTCCCTCGAAGCAACAACGAGAGCAGCTCGCCGCTGTGGCCGATGTGGGTAGGCTGCCGGAACTCTTCCTCCACGGAGTCACGTGAGGAGCCTGCAGTTGCGCGTATTCCAAAATAGTCCTCCAGATAGTGAGCCGGGTCGCTATGGACCAGCTTAGAATATTCCCACGATGCACTAGCAGCAGGGATTCGTCGCTGAGGCCGCTGCGACGAAGCGCCAATTTGGGCGCGCTCGTCTGGCCAGCACACTGCACAAAAATAACTCCCTCGATGTAGCGAAGAGTTATTCACATAGGCCCGTATCGGCCGTGGGGATTGTCCAAACACAACAATTTGGGTCACACTGGCCACCTAAATATTCTGGCCGTAAGCCTTTATTGGCTTTTAAATGTTTAATCACTTTAAACGCGCGATGCTGACGGGTTTATAATTTTCACGATCTCGCTAACGCTTGGTGGTGGGAGGCGATCAAGGAAGTGAGTGAAGTTGGCTGCGCCTGCAATTCGATCCCATATCGATTGCACTTTTCTGCACATCGATTGCAGTTGGCGTTGCCACCTGCACTAATTAGTCTGTCAATAGGCTTGCAATTAGAATAAAGCAGATCAGCTGTTTATTCATATGCCGCCGAATTAAAATTAATTTTATTATTCAATTTTATTTGAACAAATAAATCAGACATCCCCCTCACAGGCTTTTACTTAGTCCTTCACATGACGAAATTAACAGCCGAAAATACAGAGGATGCCGACCAGCTTGTTCACCACAAATCTTTCGCATGGAAGGCTCCCAATTCCTTTCCCAGAAGATCTTCCAAGACATATAAACCATTTCCGATTTTGCTCTTAATTCGAGCTGGAATTCCCACGGGCGCTAATTTTGCATTAAAATTCTTCGCAAAGTTGCTTAGAGCAAAGTTATTTATTTTTGTTATATGACTGGGTCAGATGTTTCTGTATATCCGGTCGGAACTCGATGAACTTGTCTTCCCTGCTTAACCGAACACCTCCATGGTCTAACAACTGTAGATTCCGGAGGAGTTTATAGTCACCATATGTTGGCCAAAAGCGACAAAATATGGGGATCTGCCAATCGATTGGTGAAGGGAGTTCCTCAGTGAGCAATTTATACTACTTAAATAGGTATCCCAACTTCGATGGTCTTTTCGTACATAGGCGCGTAAAGCAGCGTTAATTGAACGGTTTACTCTTTTAAATATGCTGCCGTACATACGTGCTCGACACCGTGAGTTTTGAGAAACAAAGCAAAGTCATGGGTTTTAAACTGGGTGTCATTATCACTTAGCAGTGTTTCTGGCGTGCCAAAGCACGGAAAGAGTGTCTCTCCAAGGTACTCAATAACTACCTTCGAACTAAACTTCTTCACCAGCGTGAGGAAGGTAAATTTTGAATAGTGATCGAGTTCGATCAGGATACCGATATTCCCTTTCTTGGTGCGAGGAAACGGGCCAATAAAATCTACATATAGCTTTTGAAATGGCCTTTCGCTCATAGCTTGACACCCATGGGAGGGTTAAGATTCTGTGTCGTTGGGGCGCAGCTCAGCAGACACCAGTAGCTTCCAACTCTCTTCCTTATGGTCAGAACAATCTATTGGGAAATCCGTACGATAATATATGTAATCTTCAAGAGCTTTAAAATCTGGTGGGTTCGATTGCAAAAGCTTTTCTCTCATCTCGCTGTATTCTTTTGATTTGAAGGCTTCAGGCTGTAATATTAATGCTGGAAATAATTCCACATTGTCCTCGGCGATCTCCGCGCTGTCTTCAAAAACTCGAGATAAGGCGTCGGCAACTACATTTTGACTGCCTTTGCGATGTTCAATATCAAATTCAAAGCCCTGAAGCTTAATTGCCCATCGGGCAAGTCTACCACTCAGGTCCTTTTGACTCATAAGCCACTTAAGACTGGCGTGATCAGTTACCACCTTGAAACGTTGGCTCTCAATATACATTCGAAACTTTTTTTTATCGCTAACACAACAGCGAGACATTCCAGTTCGGTGACCGAATAATTCCTTTGTGCCCTGTTTAGTTTTTTGGACATATAGGCTATAGGACGTTCCTGACCTTCCTCGTCACATTGAGCTAATACAGCTCCTACACCAAATATGGACGCATCGCATTGAATGATGAAGGGTATCTCATAATTGGGATGAATAAGGCACGGAGCTGAACATAATTTCGTCTTGATCTCATTGAAAGTATTACGTGCATTCTCATTCCAATCGAACGTTTTGCCACGCAATAGTTCTGTCAGTGGAAAGGTAACGGTCGAATATTGTGAGATGAACCGTTGGTACCACCCAGTCATGCCTAAAAACCTGTTCAGCTGGCGTTTAGTGTTCGGTATCGGAAACTCTGATACTGGCCTGATTTTATCCGGATTTATCCGTAGGGTTCCGTCGCCCATGACATAGCCAAGATATTCTACTTCTTTTAAGCAAAACTGCAAAATCGGCAAAATTTCCTCAACTGAACCCTCCACGAGGGTGCCGACTGGAAATAGCATCTCAGTGGTCTGAACAGACTGATGCTAGCCAAGATCTGCTACCTGAACCTCTGACCTGCTCTTCATATAGGCATGTCATTGGCTAAGGAGCTTATCATGGTTGAGGTAGGGCCGGACTAAGGTGTATGCGACCCGTGCCGAAAGTCAGCCTGGCTGGGGGCCCAAAAAATAGCCCAGTCGCTTACGGAGCATATCGGATACCTGGCGACCTCCGATATTAACTAGCCTTACTTGCACATCGCGGATCTCTGTGCAGGCGGACCTTCTTTCTCCGCAACTCGTGGGACCTAATATGGAACCAAAAAATTTAAAAAATTCAGAGTCCGGAACTCTCCCAAAACCGGAATGGAGAAATCCTACAAAAGCGGCGGCAGTGGCACCCAAGCCTGGCCAAAGCAACCTTAGACCAGACAAGGCAAGCAAGCCGGTCGGTCTTGCCGGAGGGGCAGGAGGGACGGGTAGTGCGACCAACACGCACGGTTCCAATGAGGTGAGGCACGCCATTAGTGCAGCCAAACCTCAAAGAGGAGCTGGCGTGGAGGAAGAACTACCCTCCACCAGTACCCAGGCGTCTAAGATATCGTATGTTGAGCGTAAGAAAGCAGCCAACATTCTAAGAAGGCAGAGCGCGTATAAGGGCACAACTCCACCATCAGCAGAATTGCTGAACAAGGTGGAGTGGGCAAACAAAATACTACCTGCCTTCGACATTAACATCACGAAACCAGCGCAGAGCCAGACAAAAAGGCAGCGCTCACAAGAAGCACCAGGACCAGTGGCCAAGAGAGCCAGGGTCCAACCAGGGCGTTCCTTCGCCGAAATTGCCAAGGAAAGAATCCTTATAGGGATTCTCGACAGAGGCAACCCGGAGGGAAGGATCCCTAGAAACCAATGGGCTGTGGTAGAGGGGGCTTTGATGACCTGCTGCCTACAGCAAATACGCAATGCCCCAGGACCACCGCCAGACTGCATAGATGCCGGGTGGTACCAGGGCAATATAAAAGTTATAGCCTGTCAGAACGAGCACTCCGTCAAGTTATATAAGGCGGCAGTAGCAAGCGTTGGAGAGGTGTATGAAGGGGCCAACCTAGTCGCTGTTGACTGGAGTGAGGTCCCGAGTAGACCGAGAGCACGGATCTGGCTACCAGCAAACGCGAAGCCAGAGGATGTGCTCGAGATGTTGCAGATCTGCAACCCATCACTACCCACCCACGACTGGAGGATAGTGAAAGTAGAGGAAACGCAAGGCCTTAAGAGGCAGGCAGTGTTACTCCTAAATAAGGAATCACTAGCGCCAATTGAAGCTGCAAAAGGGCGGCTGAGTCTAGGCTTATCATCCTTAAATATAAAGGTGTATAAGTCGGATGCAGCTACTGGGGGTGAGTCCACCGACAAACCAGTCGGAAAGGAACCCCCCATGGTGGTGCCAGAGGTTGACGCAGAATCAACCGGCTACACCTCTGACGACTCCACGCTGACACGAGGCCTCGAGGCACTATGTCGAGAAATCGACCAGGACGAGCTGTCCTTCTCGGAAGAGGATGAATGCGAGAAAACGGTGGTGGAGGTTAATGCTGTAGATGTCTCTAAGACTTCTACAAATTAACCTTCACCACTGTAAAGCAGCATCCGCTGCCCTTGCTCTTCGCCTATCAAAAGGCGAAGTCGATGTTGCGTTGGTCCAAGAGCCCTGGATGGTTGGAGACAGGGTTTGCGGACTAAGCAACAGGGATTATAAGCTCATCAGAGCTCATACCGAAGGTAAAACAAGAACCTGCATTTTAGCTAAGAAGCATCTAAGTATATTTCTGCTCAATAATTTTAGCAACTGCGACAACACGGCAGTAAGCCTGGAGCTATCCACGGCCCCAATAAGGCTACTGTCGTCCTATATGGCTCACGACAGCCCGGACCAGCCTCCCGACGACAAGGTTAAATCCCTTGTCCAAGAGTGTGAGACGAGGAAGATAGGCCTGATCATAGGCTGCGACGCCAACGCTCACCACACACAGTGGGGGAGCACGGATATAAACCCAAGGGGTGAGTCACTCTTGTCATTCATTATAAACTCAAACCTAGAGATTAGTAATGTAGGCAATGACCCAACCTTTATTATTAAAAACAGGAAAGAGGTCTTAGACCTCACCCTAGTCTCAAGCTTTCTCAGTGACCGGGTGGCGGGATGGAGGGTCTCAGAAGATCACTCCTTCTCCGACCATAGGTACATTGAGTTCAGGATAGTCCTCAACTCCTCCAAACCAGCAAACTTCCTCAATAGGAGGAAAACTAACTGGGATAAGTATAATCGCGTACTTAATCGCATTCTGCCCAAAAGTCCGCTGACAGGTCAGAATTCTGTAGACAACCTGTACAAGCTTACAGAAACCTTCACCAGGGCATGTGATAAAGCCCTTAGAGTAGCGTGCCCCATCACAAGGCCCACGTCTAAGAAAAAGCCCCCTTGGTGGTCATCTCAACTCAGTGTCCTCCGGAAGAGTTGTAGATCCCTTTTCAACGCAGCAAAAGCGCGCAATGAAGACTCACACTGGTCTATCTATAAGTCTAGTCTGGCGGAATATAAAAAAGCCATCAGACAGGCAAAAAGAAGATCGTGGAGAGAATTCTGTACGGAGATAGACTCAACCAGCGAAGCCGCAAGGCTCAGGAAGGTTCTATCCAAAACAAATCCAATCTTGGGTTATCTCAAGAGAGATGACAACTCTTGGTCTGACTCAAGTGAGGACTCCTTAGATATCCTTCTTAGGACCCACTTTCCAGGGTGCTCCAAGCAACCCTTAACCAACGATTGCTCTGGGACAGGTGCTGTTGCTTCAATGACACCTATCCTCAGCAAAGATAATATACGATGGGCGATTAATAGCTTCAAACCGCTAAAATCCCCAGGTCCCGATAATATATGCCCGGCTCAATTACAAAAAGCGGGCGATTTAGCCATTAACTGGCTACACACGATCTTTGGTGAAATTTTCAAGACTGGACAAATTCCTCCTTCTTGGCTTAAATCAAAGATCACCTTCATCCCCAAAGCAGGGAAACCATCCCATACCAATGCAAAGGATTTCAGACCCATCAGTCTAACATCCTTTCTGCTCAAAACTCTAGAAAGACTCATTAGTCTGTACCTAAATGGTTTTATAGACCCGAATTTAATTTCTGGTTCACAACACGCATACAGGAAGGGTAGATCCACGGATACTGCCCTTCATTCTGTGGTTAAACAAATAGAATCATCTTTATTCTTAAAAGAATTCACCTTAATAGCTTTCCTCGATATCGAAGGTGCTTTTAACAACGTCATCCCAGAGGCGATAACTGAAGCACTGACGAGTCTGGAGGTCGACCCCGGTTTAGTGGGATTGATCAATCAAATGCTAACACGCAGGATTGTGACATCTACACTTGGATCGTCTACCCTATCCAGATACGTCAGTAGAGGAACGCCCCAAGGGGGAGTTCTATCACCTCTCCTATGGAACCTGACAGTAAATAAACTGCTGCGCGACATAGAGGGGGGTGGCTGTCAGACGGTCGCCTATGCGGATGACGTAGCAATCATCTTCAGAGGAAAGTACCCTCAAACTTTATGTGACTTGATGACAAGCAAACTAAAGACCTTGTCATCTTGGGCAAATAGTTGCGGTTTAAGTGTCAACCCCACGAAAACCGAACTTGTGCTCTTCACAAGGAAATACAAAATTCCTCCCCTTGTCCCTCCAAGACTAAATAATACGGCCCTTTCCTTCAGACCCAGTGCCAAATTTTTAGGTTAGACACTTGATAGGAAATTGGACTGGAACCTAAACACGCAGATAAGGGCTCAGAAAGCTACAGTAGCCCTTTTCACATGTAGGAAATCCATAGGACTCAGATGGGGTATGACCCCTAATATTGTCCGATGGATGTACCTATCAATTATCAGGCCCATTCTTTTATATGGGGTTATAGTTTGGTGGCCTTGCCTTAAAAAGCAAACCACCATGAAGATACTAACCAAGGTTCAGCGGATGGCTGAACTGTGTATCTCGGGAGCGCTTCGTTCCACTCCAAATGAGACACTTGATGCCATCCTGGATATTCAAAGCTTAGAAGTAGAAGGCCTTGAACAGGCAACTCTCACAGCTGTTAGACTTAGGGAATCCACATCGTGGAATAACCAAAACAAAGGCCATGCCTCCATTCTGATTGGGAGACACGACATACCCATCAGAACAGACTACTGCACACCAGTAGTCCAACTCACGACACCTTTTAATACCCTCTTCCCACAAAGGGAAGAATGGGCACACGGAACCCCCGGTCCCTCAGCGACCGTAGAATTCTTTACAGACGGGTCCAAACTCGACAATCAGGTAGGCGGGGGCGTCTACTCCTCCCAGCTTACCACTCGGCTATCCTTCAGCCTTCCGGCACACTGCAGTGTGTTCCAAGCTGAAGTTATAGCCATACAAGAAGCACTGAATTGCCTGAAAAGGTCAAAAATTAGCTCCTCCAACGTCAACATCTATGTTGACAGCCAAGCGGCGATCAAATCCCTGGGTGCAATGTCAATGAACTCGACAACAGTAGCATGCTGCCGCAAATCTCTTCAAGAGATGGCAGAGCAGCATGCTATCAGCCTAATATGGGTGCCAGGGCACAGCAACATTGAAGGCAACTGCATAGCAGATGAGCTAGCTAGGAAAGGTACTCTGCTACCCCTCCTTACTGAAAAGGAAGGTGTAAGCATGCCCCTAGCTACCTGCAAGCTCAGAATAAAAGAGTCCACCAGATGCAGATCAAACGATAAATGGCGCAACGCCAATTGCAGTCGCATAGCTCGCCAAACATGGCCAAATTACAACAGCAAGCGCAGTAAAGAACTGTGCCTTCTAAACCGCAGTGATTGTTCGGCCGTGATCCGGGCAATTACAGGTCACTGGCTAGCGGGCCTTCATGCCAGCAGGCTCAACACCCCTTTCAATGATTTCTGCAGGAGCTGCAGAGACGAGGAGGAAGTGGAATCTCCGGAACACTTCCTCTGTCTATGCCCAGCTCTAGCAAAAAGACGGTCCACCTTCTTAGGAAGCCATTTCCTATCCAGCTTAACGCAGCTGGCGCATATCAGACCAACCAAGATCGCAAAATACATAAATGCGACCGGTTGGTTCTAACTTATCCAAATTTTTCCCATGGGTTTTTCCCGGAGCAGGACGTAGATCCACGGCATCACCAGGGATCATTAAATTGGTCTATGTGTGCTGACCTCTTCAGGTCACAGCCGTCTAACCTAACCTAAGCAAAACTGACTTTTCCTTACGTTGATGGTTAGACCAGATTTTCGCAAATGCGTGGCCACTTCCACCAAGTGAACCATATGTTCTTCGAAGCCTTGGGATAGAATCAACAAATCGTCGAGATATATCAGCACATGCGACTTTAGGTTATATGGGATCACTTGATCCATTAACCGACACATCGTCTGTGGTGCATTGCACAACCCGAAGGGCATTCTAATGAACTGGTACAATGGTCGATTAGGAACGGTAAACGCGGTTTTGCCACGAGATAGCTTTTCCAAGGAAATTTGCCAGAAAGCGTCCTTTAAGTCGACCTTCGAGATGCAATGCACAGGAGGAAGTCTGCCTAAAGGGCCTTCCAGATTTGGAATTGGGTATGCATCTTTTATAGTTACCTCGTTCACCTTTCGGAAATCAAGACAGAACCTTACTTTACCTGGCTTCACGATTAATACTACTGGGGAGGACCATTACGAAGAAGGAGCTTTCTCGATAACTCCTAGATTAATCATTCTATCGATTTCTTCGCATAGGAGTTTCTCTCTGGCTGGCGAAATAGGGTAAAATCGTTGTTTTATGGGTTTGGCATCACCTGTATCGATCGAGTGTCGAATTAAGTTTGTCATGCCGAGACCATCTCTCTCAAACGAGGGGAACAACTTAATTACTGATTGCAAGTGATCTATCTGTTGGGGGCTTAGATGAGTTTGATAAGAAGGGTCTTCCAAATCTAACTCGCTGATCGCGGCTACTTCTTGAACAGCTATTCCAAATTGGTTCCAAAAGTCGATAACACATATTACATCCGGCTTGATGGCTGGTATTATTAGGAACTCAAAGTCGCGTTGTCGGGTGTTGTACTGAATCGGAATCGAAATCGATCCTACTACAGTCTGCTTTTGCCCATCAGCAGTGCGAACGTTTCCCTTCACCTTCGTGAACTTCATAGTGGTGGATAGTATTCGTTCTGCTAATTTCCCGCCAATAACGCTCTTGTTTGCACCACTGTCTAACAAGGCTAAATATCGATCATCGAAAATGTCGATATTAGTAAACGGTCGGATATCCACTCCTTTGTGGACAATTGCGGAGACAACTGTTTTTTCTAAGATGGCGTCTAAGCCGCCAAAAGGTTCTTAATCGCAAAGCGGTTCGAGAACGAAATTTGTTTAACGTACCGGAAGAACTATCGATAGATTTTTCCACACTCTTGGGATAAATTTTCTCATCGACTGAAGGTGGTAAAGCAGGGGGAATAAATTTCACATCAGGTATATTTGCATGGGTTGTTTTAGAAAAACAATTCCCTTCCGAGGCTGCATTGGGATATCCTTCGTTTATTGCCGGAAGATATCATCTCTCGAGTTTACCGGAGCCGAATTACACTTTTTACAATTCGGCTTGTACACGTCTAAGGTGCCACACCCATAACAAAATATACGACGGTCTTTCAGGCAATCGTGGAAACGATGACCAACTTCGTCGCAACTCCAACATTTAAGTTTCGAAGCAAGGCGTATGGCGTCGATCTCTGCAGTATCCTCTTGGTCGGCTGTTTCTGCTACTAACTGATCATCTGCGTCTACCTCACTTACGAATCGTTTCGTGTGGGCCTGGCGGGGACTTGGTTTTGTTGCCAAACTAGCGTAAAACTCTTCATGCCGATGACATTCGATACGCAGCGTAGCTAAATCCGGAGTTGATACATGAAGTAATTCATGCCTTAGCTCCGGTTTAAGGTTTCGCTTAAGCATCGTGATGAGCTCACTGTTGGGCAAGGGTTCCGGTAGCGCATCAGCAATGGCTAAAAACCCGTCTAAAAAATCGTCGTAGCTCTCATTGGGCCTATGCTTATGGCTTCTCAACTGGTCTTTAATGTCTTCTGCGGATCGATTGTCCTTATATCTATCAAGGAGGCAAGCGCATAGATAACGCCACGATCGCTGTTCGGCGGATCGGTGAATGCGCCAGTAGAAGGTTAGCGCAGGGCCAGTAAACAACAAATTTGCAAATTGATATAACAGATCGTAGTTTGCATTCAAACATTGAGCAGTTAGACAATTGACTCGATATATGAAATCTTCAATCGAGATATCTTTTGCTGATCCTGAAAACTTCAGGTGCCATCCAGCGATTATATTAGTCACCTTGTCGGGTCGCTCGAAGCCGTAGTCATTTCGACTTCGACCTTCGTACGAAGCTCTACCGTTAGAATGAGTGGGGTGAGACCGATTTGCGAAACTGGATGACTGGTTTCGGGATCTATCAGCAGTGCTCATCGCTGGTGGGGCGTGACTTATATTTAGCTCTCGAATCGCGGATCGGATTTTATTGGTTATTACTTCTGCCATAGTGACTCTATAATCTTCTATGGCAGTTCCAATTAACTGATGTACCCGGTCTTCTGACAAACTATTCTGGGCAAGCTGTGTTGCATTCCCCTCGTTACGTGGTCGAGACTGCGAACGAGTGACAGGGCTTGTCCTTGAATTGGATCGACTACTCGGGACCGACTTCTGAATGGTGCCTGTTCTAGTATTTATACGACCTGGTCTACGCCCTCGAACGGGTTGTGCTGTATTGCCCAAAACCAACGCCCTCTAGGGTTAACCCTTGGGTTTGACTGCATTTTTGCCTACAGTTCGGACACGACTCGTTATCGATTAGCCACGCTGATAAACAAGAACGGTGAAATTTATGACCACATTCAGTGTCTATAAACTCGAGGTCACTGGTCTTGGTGTTATTGCAAATAGTACAACTAGGGGGTTCTGGCTCTCCCGGTAACGTTAAATTTTCGTTACTTCGCCTAACTGCCATTTTCTTGACTATAGGCTGATTTCTAGAGAGAGATAGAAGGTCTACAAGTGGATCGGATATTGGGGAATTATGACGATCCTTATTCCAACCTTTCTAATGGTGGTGGTACCGTATAAAAATAGTAATAATTATACGTATATGTGCTTAAAATATGAGAATATATTTAAAATTATATGTATACTTAAATATATGTGCGGGTATTTAAATTAGTAACTTGATTTAAAAAATGTACATTTAACTGATTTAATTGATCTAATTGGGACTTACTGCCAAACAAACGTACTGCCTCTCTTTTCGTCGACGTGTGATGAATCTACTATATAAAATTTACTAGGGAATATACAGTCGAGTTCTATGCCAAGTCATCTAGCACAGACTTCTCTCAACCATATATCTGAAGGGTTTCAGATGAATTGGAACTATTTCGTTGAGTTTCATGCCAGATTATCCAGCATGAACATTTCTCAAAACGATATTTTCCAAAATATTCCCATGTGAGTTGAGCTATCTGATCACTGGGTATGGTAACGATACCAACCAGTGCCATCATTCCTCAGGCAATCTGACCGCTCTCTCTCTCCAAAGGTATTTGGGTTTGAAATCATTTTTTAATGAATTCAAAAAAAAAAGGAATGATACTGTCTTCCCTGGTCCGGCTCCGGTAATTATTCCAGGGCTCGGCGTTTCCACGGGAAGTGCAGTTCATTTGACTGAAACTAAAACTTGTCATTTGGATGGGGTTTGCTTAGGATGGGTCATTCGGAAGGGTATTTTGGGTGTACGAGTGAACTTTTCGAATCACGAAGTTCTTCGTAAAGCTTCGGGCCTTTCGGGGCCCCACGTTGGGCGCCATTTATTATGTAACGAACATGGATGAACGGCTAAGCGAGAACAGCTCTGTCTAACGTTTTTCCGGCCTTGCTCAGGGCTATGGGGTGGGTTTTTCTGCTCTCACTTACGCTCGCGTTACATTAATAAAATTGTAGACAGAGACACAAGGATGCTAACCTGAATAAATCACTGTCGTCTACACGTATTTGTATCTCAAAAGGACTTCTCTAGAGAAGCTTCCGTTTGCCTGGCATGCCCAAATAAGATTACTTCTTCATATTCTTCATCTTTTTAATTAACAATATTCTTATAAATATACAAAATTTTCATTTTATGCTCTTCATTGAGCTTTTTGTTCACTTTCAATTGTGACTTATTTTACATGTATTCAATTTTTGGTTATCTTATAATACTGCCGTTTAACCCAATTGAAATCGGATATATATAAATATATATAAATAAGGATATGCTCGATCTTTAATAACAACTCATATAATTCAGGGGGAGTTTGTTTGATCGGCTGTTATTCGTATGTATGTAATTTTACCTATTGATTGGCTAGTTCTTGGGTGCTCGCATTTTCACCACATATACACTTATAATTATCGGCATAGCCGTACACTCAAATTCGCTGGGGTTTCCATCGCTGTCAGCAGGCCTGATGACGTTGACGATTCCATACGATTCCTTAAATAATTCCAAAAGTTATGCAATGCATATGTATGTGAAGATGAGCGAGCTAATAAAGGGAACACAAACCAATAAGTAACTTATATACGATATATAATATTCAGACTACAAATTCATTACAACATTACTGTGGAGGGAATTCTTAACGATATTGAATCCACTTAACAATGGGTGGCGATTAAGCCGCAGGCAATCCGATTGGCAATATAACACATAAATATACAAACGCAAATGTCAATGTGCTTACATAGTCATACATATGTATATATAAGTTAACAATAAAAACATTCGCTCCCGCCTCGACCACATTTCGCTGATGCAGCACACTCGTCATGGCGTACCCAGCGGTCAGCGACACGTGGTCACATTGGTGTTTGGCATTTTCCCTGTTTCGGGACACTTGGTCACACTGATATTTGGCATTTCCCCTTTTTGGGACACTTGGTCTCACGGGGTTTTGGCTGCTTCCCTTTCCGTTTTGGCGTCGGCTGCGAGCAGATCGTTCCAGCTCTACAATCCACCATTATGGTGTGCATCATTAAACCATCAAAAACTCATCATCTTGGATACTCCTCATCATTAAATAAGACTTGCCATAGCACCTGTATTTACTCGTGCAATTGAATAATTAATAACACCACAGAGTGAAGAATATAAATGTATGAAACCAATGTATTTGATAAGTGTAGCCTATAAGAAATTAAGCATCAAACCTGAATTATAAATAAAAGGCTTAAAAACACTAATTTATACACGTGTTCACAAAAGCAATCATAAATATAAATATAAATACATTTGCCAATTATATATTTAATTTAACCTTAGCGTGGTGCCGGTGATGTCTGTCACTGGTGGATGGTCTCCTGCGTTGCAGCAGCGAGAGCAGCTCGCCGCTGTGGCCAATTCCAACTTTTCCTTCGAAGCAACAACGAGAGCAGCTCGCCGCTGTGGCCGATGTGGGTAGGCTGCAGGAACTCTTCCTCCACGGAGTCACGTGAGGAGCCTGCAGTTGCGCGTATTCCAAAATAGTCCTCCAGATAGTGAGCCGGGTCGCTATGGACCAGCTTAGAATATTCCCACGATGCACTAGCAGCAGGGATTCGTCGCTGAGGCCGCTGCGACGTAGCGCCAATTTGGGCGCGCTCGTCTGGCCAGCACACTGCCCAAAAAATAACTCCCTTGATGCAAAAAAATAACTCCCTCGATGCACAAAAACAACTCCCTCGATGTAGCGAAGAGTTGTTCACATTGTCCAAGCACAACAATTTGGGTCACACTGGCCACCTAAATATTCTGGCCGTAAGCCTTTATTGGCTTTTAAATGTTTAATCACTTTAAACGCGCGATGCTGACGGATCTATAATTTTCACGATCTCGCTGACGCTTGGTGGTGGGAGGCGATCAAGAAAGTGAGTGAAGTTGGCTGCGCTTGCAATTCGATCCCATATCGATTGCACTTTTCTGCATATCGATTCCAGTGGGCGCTGCCACCTGCACTAATTAGTCAGCCAACAGGCTTGCAATTAGAATAATGCAGATCAGCTGTTTATTCATATGCCGCCGAATTGAAATTAATTTTATTTGAATAAATAAATCAGAACTCAGGAAATAAATATGTTTCGTACGGCACATCCTTACGTCAGAAAACTCGAGAGAACGCGCATCAACAATTGAAACAGTCTCAGCAACACCAGCAACAGCCTGCAGCAGCTACACCAACGGCAACAGCAAGAAAGGAAACAACAAACACGACATCAACAACAACACCAGCAGCAACAGCGTCAGCAACATCAGCAGCCCCACAGTAGCAATTTCAGCAAGTGCAACAGCCTCAATTGTACCATGAGTATTCCCAGCTCCAGTTTGACAGTCTTATGTCAAAATTCGACAAGTTGAGTGAGACGCTTATGATCACGATGAGCCTTTTGCACGCTGCACTTGCAAACAGATGAGCCAAATTGGGATGCGCATTGGCGTGTGGAACGCCAATTGTCTTGCAAATAATGCCAACGAGTTGGAGTTATTTATTCATCGCCAACATATAGATGTAATGTTGGTCTGCGAGACTAATTACTGCTCAGATCACACTACAGGCTACCAGGCTACGACATCCACCTAGCCAATCACCCTTCTGATCGCATGCGTGGTGGAGCAGCAGTGATTATAAAATCTTCACTACAACATTGTGTGCTGCCATCATTAAGTTGGCTCCGCGCACAATGTGCTGTCGTTAAAATCTCCAGTGATCAAGGCGAAGTAGTTTTAGCGGCTGTCTATTGTCCACCACGTTTTGTGTGGGAAATAGAAAACTATAAATGTCTATAAATGTCTAAGAGCTTGGCCCTAAGTTCCTGATTGCTGGAGACTGGAATGCTCAACACCATCTCTGGGGTGCAGCGTTGGATAATCGCCGTGGGATTGCGCTTGCGGATTGCGTGAGAGATTCCAACCTCCAAGTACTTGCCACAGGAGGTGCGACGCACTACTCGTACGGCAATCATAGGCAGACAGCAAGCGACTTTACTGTGTACGCTGGGATCCGGTCTGACTGTCTTGGTATATCCGAGGCAAAATTCACCCGATTCCGGCAGAGGTTGGAGCAGCTTGTGAACTTGAACATGGAGTTGAGTTCACCGGTTGATATTGACGATGCAGCGGAGTTATTCCTGAGTAATATTAACGTAGCGGCGGAATATTCCATGCTTGGCCAACCACCTTGTTCGCCTCCCAGTCCAGCGCAGCCTCTTTTAAAACCTGAGATTCTGGATCTGGTAAGGCACAAGAGAGCACTGCGTCGCCAATATATGCGCTCACGTACCCCGTTGGATCTAAGGGATTTCAGGCGGGATGCGCACGAGCTGCGAAAGCTGCTGTCTGACACTAAGAGCAAATATTTCCAGGATATGCTCCGCAATGCCGATCCCAATAAGAATCATGGATTCAATTTGTGGAAGGCAACGCGTTGTGTCAAGCGGCAGCCACTTAGCCGGATCCCCATTATGCGACCGGACAACACTTGGTGTCAATCTGATGCAGAGATTGCATCGGCGTTTGCGGATGAGCTGCAATATCGTTTCACGCCATTTGCACTTGCATCGCCCAGCCAGGTACAGGATACTGAGGCATTTTTAAATGCAAATCTCGACCCTGTACAACCGATCACACCTTTCGCCCCTAATGAAGTCCGCCTGCAGATTCGCAGGTTCAAGTCCACTAAGGCCCCTGGCTATGATGGCGTCGACGGCAGAGTTGCTAAGGCCCTCCCAGAGAAGTGAGTGAAGTTCTTGGTGCTGCTTTTTAACTCCATGGCTCGCATCTACCACTTCCCACCCTGTGGAAGTGTGCTGTGATTGCGATGATTCCGAAACCTGGCAAGCCGGATAATCTTCTCTCGTCATACCGACCAAGCGTTTGATCGCGTATGGCATGATGGCCTGCTTTTTAAGCTTAAGTCCCTGCTACCATCGGCGCAGTATCTACTACTCAGGTCTTACCTGCTTGGCCGTTCTTTTATTGTAGAAGTAAGGGGCGCGCGATCAAACATCCACCGCATTGGTGCGGGTGTACCGCTGGGTAGCGTCCTTGGACCTGCCTTGTACACATTGTACACCGCGGACTTGCCGATTCGGGTAGCCAGAAACACGGTGTTTGCCACATACGCGGATAACAGTGTTCCTTGCTAACTCCACCTCTGCTTCGAGAGCAGCTGCGGTACGCAAAGATTCCGGGATGGTTTTAATACTTGGGCCAACCGGTGAAACATCTGCGTCAATGGGAGCAAATCACAGCACTGCACGTTTGCGCTCAGGAATGGTAACTGTCCAAATGTCCGACTCAGCAACATGGTCATACCTCAGGAGAACCATGTTCGCTACCTGGGTATGTATCTGGACAGGAAACTTACCTGGCGCAAACACATCCAAATCGCGGCAGCAGCGTGTAGATCCAAAAGAGCAAAACTCAACTGGTTGCTAAAGCCATCAAGCAAACTCAGCTTGAGCATCTTTTGGAATATAAAAACTTCATTTGCTCGTTCAATCAAATCGTTAACGGAACGCAAATAACAAATATTGAGAAGTTCAACTATCTGCTCAACTGCTTAAAGGGCGCTGCGCTGGAATGCGTGAAGGCATTTCCAGTTACGAATGAAAACTATTCTAAAGCCTTACAAAAGTTAAAGTCTCGGTTTGACAAGCCAGCATTGATATTCACCGAGACTATATCGTCGATTTTTCAGTTGCCTTCAGTGAGCTCATCAAACGTTTTTCAACTATGTTCGTTAATCGATAATGCATCGGCATTATTTAGTTCGCTCACGTCCTTGGGCTCTGATATCGAGATAGCTCAAGCAATGCTAATCTATGTGGTTCTAGAAAAATGTGATCAGGAAACTAGAAACAAATGGAATCTATTGCTGGATTATTCAACAATCCCATCCTGGGCTCAGTGCATGGTGGTACTGGAACGTCATTGTCAATTCTTGCTGTCATCAGGTTCAACCATCAACCAAAACCACTCCAAACCAACTCGTAATCCTGGCAAAGGACATAATTCGTCGTTCGCACTTGCTACCACTGCTTGTGCGTTGTGCTCAAGCTCAACTCACAAATTGATGGGCTGTGAACAATTTAAATCACTGGATGCGCTGCAACATTTTGATGTCGCAAAACGTCACCGACTGTGTCTTAATTGTTTGTCTAAGGGTCATCAAATAGCCGATTGCCTTTCAACAAATCGCTGTCGCTATTGTAAGAGATTGCACAACACCTTGTTACGCAACGACAATCTACATACCACAACATAACCAAGCGTTCCTCCAGCCACTCAAGCAGTAACACACAATCATTCGCAATTCGAAAATCGTAAACAACCTCAGGTTCTTTTAGCAACGGGTATGGTCCTGGTCAGAGATTCAACTGGCACCTACAGATTAGGTCGTGCTCTTCTGAACTCGTGTTCGCAGGTGAATTTCGTCACCGATTCGTTCGTTCAGAAGCTTCGACTCAAAAGAGAGAAAAACGATGTGCAAATCAGCAGTATTGGCCATGCACGGACAGACATAACCTCTCTTACAACTACATCAATAAAATCTCGTTTGTCATCGTTTGAACTATCATTGGATCTCTGCGTCACTTCGTATATAGCTTATTAGCCGGATATCAACATCGACATTTCGAATTGGAAGATTCCAGAAAGTACGGTTCTGGCAGATGAAAAATTAAACTTGGTACAGATGGGCCCATCATCCAAAAAACGCTGTTTGGATGGGTAGTGACAGGCAAGATCCATTCGCAACGTGCTACATATCTTGCTGCTTACTTTAAACTCCACTTCAATTGATGATCATCTTAAACGCTTATGGGAAATTGAATCAACCGAAACATCAAATGTGCAGTTGAAACCAGAACATCGAGCTTGTGAGGAATACTATACAAAAACTACTGTCGTAAATGAAAATGGTCGCATTGTTGTAAAACTGCCGTTTAAGAACAACCCCAGTCATCTTGGTCATTCATTTGGCATTGCACGCCGCCGATTCTTCAGCTTGGAACGCCGTTTGGTACAGTCTTCAGAACTTCGCTTACAGTATTGTCAATTCATGGAGGAATATGAACGTTTGGAACATATGTCGCTGGTGTCAGAACCAAACTTATCGGAACCTCACTACTACATACCCCATCATTGCGTTTTGAAGCCCAGCAGCGAATCCACAAAGCTTCGGGTGGTCTTCAACGCTTCGTGTCGTACGTCCAATCACACGTCGCTCAATGAACAGTTACTCGTCGGCCCGACCCTCCAAGATGATATAAATTTGTTGTTGTTTCGCTTCAGATTACATCGTTATGCCATAACATCCGCTGTACAGGCAAGTAAATGTTGATATAAATGATCGCAAATACCAGTACATACTTTGGCGAGCTCTTCCAGATGAACCGCTTCGCACTTATCAGCTCAATACGGTCACATATGGAACAGCATCTGCTCCATATTTAGCCATACGCAGCCTGCACTATTTGGCAGAGCTGAGTATCCAATCGGTGCTGCAGTCATCAAATCGTCATGCTACGTAGATGATCCTTTATGTGGAAGTGATGACATACAAACTCTCCGCACAATTAAGGATCAAGTAACGGAAATCTTGCATCGTGGTCAATTCCCGTTATCAAAATGGCATTCAAATCATGCCTTACTTATTGAAAATTCCGCTAACAAGGATTTCAGTACGTGCGACAACGGACTGACTAGCGCACTTGGCGTCAGCTGGAATGAACAAACTGATATGTTGCTATTAAACTTTAGACCAAAAATCGTTGCGTCGAACGTCACCAAGAGGACCATTCTATCCATCGCATCAGCTTTGTTCGACCCTCTCGGACTTGTGTCACCACTCATAACCGTCGCAAAGATCATCCTGCTGGAACTCTAGCTCGCAGGGCTTACTTGGGATGAATCTGTACTACAGCATCTTGAACTGGCCTGGAAGAAGTGCCTGGAATCATTCCAAACCATTTCGTCACTTGCTGTACTTAGATACTGCAAGCAGGTCAACCAAAGGTCAATTCAATTGCACGGATTCTGCGAGGCCTTGATTCGAGCATACGGCTGTTGCATTTATGTGCGGTCGGAATCTGCTTGTGGAAGCATTATGGTTCGTCTTCTCACCGCCACGTCCAGAGTGGCCCCGGTAAAGAAGAAATCGCTTCCCAAACTGGAACTATGCGGAGCTCACTTGTTGGCACAAGTCTACAACAAAGTTAAGGGTATATTCGCCGAAAAGCCACATGCCGTATATTTCTGTTCGGATTCGCAAATTGTTTTGCATTGGCTAAAGCAACATTCAGTCACTTTATCAGCATTTGTTGGAAATCGAATTTCTAAAATTCAGGATTTGACTTCAAACGGATATTGGAGATACGTGCCATCAGCATCAAACCCTGCTGACATCGTATCTCGAGGTGCCACCACCTCCGAACTAGAATCATCCATATGGTTCTCAGAACCAGCCTTTTTAACTCAACGTCGTGAACTGTGGCCTGTATCAGACAACATCAGCGACATTGATATGCAAGTAATCAGCGCTGAACAACGGAAAAGCACATTCGTCGCAACAATGGCTCAGAACCACATCTTGGAGAGACTGGCGAACATCAGCTCACACACTCGCTGCATTCGCACCATCGCTTACATGCTTCGCTTCGTTCAAATCACACGTACGGGACGAAAATTCGATACAACTTTGTCCGCCGATGAACTTCGCAATGCATCTCATTGCATAATTTGGAACATCCAACAATTATCATTCGTCGAAGATATCGCCAATTGTAAAGGAATCAACCTATCAAAAGCCATCTGAAGTTTCTAAATCCGTTTCTAGATCGCTCCACAGGATATTCACTTATTAGAGTTGGCGGACGGATAGAGAACGTTGACTTCGAAAAACACCCTATATTGCTGCCCAGTAAATCCCATTTCGTTTGGATTTATGTTCGGCATCTACATCTTCGCAACTGCCATGCTGGACCCAAAGCTTTAGTGGCACGCATTCGATTGGAGTATTGGATTGTAAATGCCAGGGACTTGGCCCGTAGCATCGTGCGCACTTGCATGGCTTTGTTCGATACAAGCCAAAGTTGGAAAGGTGGGCGTTGCCACCTGCACTAATTAGTCTGCCAACAGGCTTGCAATTAGAATAATGCAGATCAGCTGTTTATTCATATGCCGCCGAATTGAAATTAGTTTTATTATTCAATTTTATTTGAATAAATAAATCAGAACTCAAGAAATAAATATGTTTCGTACGGCATATCCTTACAAGCTCGACGTCAGAAAACTCGAGAGAACGCGCATCAACAATTGAAACAGTCTCAGCAACACCAGCAACAGCCTGCAGCAGCTACACCAACGGCAACAGCAAGAAAGGAAACAACAAACACGACATCAACAACAACACCAGCAGCAACAGCGTCAGCAACATCAGCAGCCCCACAGTAGCAATTTCAGCAAGTGCAACAGCCTCAATTGTACCATGAGTATTCCCAGCTCCAGTTTGACAGTCTTATGTCAAAATTCGACAAGTTGAGTGAGACGCTTATGATCACGATGAGCCTTTTGCACGCTGCACTTGCAAACAGATGAGCCAAATTGGGATGCGCATTGGCGTGTGGAACGCCAATTGTCTTGCAAATAATGCCAACGAGTTGGAGTTATTTATTCATCGCCAACATATAGATGTAATGTTGGTCTGCGAGACTAATTACTGCTCAGATCACACTACAGGCTACCAGGCTACGACATCCACCTAGCCAATCACCCTTCTGATCACATGCGTGGTGGAGCAGCAGTGATCATAAAATCTTCACTACAACATTGTGTGCTGCCATCATTAAGTTGGCTCCGCGCACAATGTGCTGTCGTTAAAGTCTCTAGTGATCAAGGCGAAGTAGTCCTAGCGGCTGTCTATTGTCCACCACGTTTTGTGTGGGAAATAGAAAACTATAAATGTCTATAAATAAATAAATGTCGAAGAGCTTGGCCCTAAGTTCCTGATTGCTGGAGACTGGAATGCTCAAAACCATCTCTGGGGTGCTGCGTTGGATAATCGCCGTGGGATTGCGCTTGCGGATTGCGTGAGAGACTCCAACCACAATCTCTAGTTAAAAATTCTGAAAGGATAGTGAAATTAATACTTTTCCTTACCGTGATGCATGCTCTAGGGGCTAGATTTCTCTGGTCCCAGATTACCTTAGATTCGGATGTATAAAGGCCTTTAATGCCGTTATACACCATGGTTCCTGTACCAGGGCTAGCCAAAGATGTTTTTTGGTGAACATTCTAGCCAGCACCGCCGAGGCTGCTTTGGCATGGTGAATGTTCACCTGGGCTATCTTGGTATCGATGATTTTAGTCATCGACTATAGGATGGGCTCCAGTTGCCATGGTGTCTGGGGCCTGGAGCTGCCCTCGTCACCGCTGCTCGTCATTGTGACATCAGCAACTGCCGCATCCTCTTGCAGCTCCTTCGCTAACTCCTGTGAGGACATTGCCACTTCATGGACCTCCACCTCTGCGAGGTCCTCCGACATGTCGGCGGGCTGTAGCGGGTGTCTGCTCGGTACTGCCACGGGATCAGAAAATGTGGTGGGGATGGCCTCCACATCTACCTCCCTGTCCATCGGTTCGGGTGGCTTGTTTGCCCCGACCTTCTTCTTGAGACCATTCACATGGATAGTACCATACCGGAAGGAGAGTTGATATCCTCTTTCCTCAATGGACTTCTTGGATAGTTCATCTATCCCAATAACCAGGAGTGATCCACCTCCTTCGTCTCTCCTGGATATTACCTTCCATGCCTCGGTTTCTATACTATTCTGGTTCCTCAGCAGAGCCAGAATAAATTCCAAGGACCTGTCTAGGCTCCTTGGGCAATAGATGGCGATACTGTGGGGCGACGGTATTTCGTATCCCACTTTGCATGTGAGGGGCACGCTCTTCCACGAGCGCAGCTTCGGTGCGACGGCTCACAACCAGTTGGCTGAGTCTTCGTTGGAGCACTCAATTATCAGGAAACCAACCCGAAAATGAATGCCCGCGAACGAAACCGCCCATCCAGACTCGACAACCTCTTATTGGATTGTGTCCTCCAACACAGACATATCTCCGTGACTGACCTGGGGGTATTCCACAGGTAGCACGGCCATGGCCGCACGTGACGTGCTTGGACGTGTGTCCAAGCCTACGCGGGGGCCTTGTTGGAAAATTTTGCTGAATTCTTTTGACATATTATGGCCCACGAGCTGCGGAGAAGTAGGTGTCCACCCGGGTAAGGCTGATTAGAACAGGCGGTCGACATTTGCCTGAGCCCACCGTTAATGACTGGGCTATTTGCTTAAACCGGGCCCACAGCCAGGCTGACTATCGGCACGGTTCGATTGACACCTTAGCCCGGCCCGGTGTGAGATTTAGGGAGATAGGATAGGTAGGTAAGTGTGTGAGGAGGTTGGGGGTGTGTGAGGCTATACTTTTAAGAGGCGGCAACACAAGCGCCTTGTCAGTACGCATTCGGTGTCGTACCCGCTGTTTGTCCGGGACTGCTTATTTACGAGAATTCTCGTGTTATTCGCAGCATACCTCCCAATGGGAGGCCGTTCGCTATCCGCAACCCGCGACCCGCCTGGTGGCCTCAGCTCATTTTGAAAAACCGTCTATTATGACAAATATGTGTTTTTTTGGTCTGCCGGTATCAACAGGTCCAAAATGGTCGATGTGTACCAGCTCAAACGGCTTATTGCCTTTGGGAATGTAATTTAATAATCCTTCTCCTTTATCTGTCTTTGGTGAAAAGGCTATGCATTTCAAACAGTTTTCTATATGCGAACAGCATTTTTCTTTGATTTTGGGGAACCAGTAACTTCTGTTTATTAAATTTGTCATTTTGTCTCTCCCTATGTGTCCTATTTCGTTGTGGTATTTGTAAAGCACGTGGTCCTCCATTTCTTCTGGCACATAAAATAACATTTTATCATCGTTTGTTTTTCGATAAATTATTCCGCTTCGCATTTCGAATAGTTTGTGCTCCGAAGTTTCTAAAAATTTCTTAAGCTTTTTAATATTCTCATCTTTGGCTTGAGAATATTGTTGCATCTACTCAAGGCGTCTACGTGCTGCATTCTTGTTCCTGCTCTGTGAACTAGTTCGTAATCGTAATTTTACAGCTCTAAAGCCCATCGAGCAATCCGAGGCTTAAGCTCAATTTTGTTTAGTGTCAGGGTTAAAGAGTTGCAGTCTGTGATTATTTTCAAACGTTTTCCTTGAAGAGATATGCGGAATCTGCGTAAAGCGTACAGTATTGCTAAAGTTTCCAGTTCGAAACTGCGGTATTTTGCTTCTGCGCCTGTTGTGCGCTTCGAAAAGTAGAAAATTGGATGAAGCTTATCATCTTGTTTTCTTTGCAGCAAGACTGCGCCAAAACCTAGAGCACTGGCATCGCAGTGTAACTCAATTTCGTCTTTGTAATCGAATATTGCCAATACTGGTGATTGAATTAACTTCTCTTTGAGTTTCAAAAAAAAATTTAGTTATTTTTCGTTAAATTCGAAAAGCTTATCTTTTTTTAATAGATCGTATAACGGTTTGGCTATTGTTGAATAATCGAAAGTATGAACATAGTCCGAGAAACAATTGAACGGTATGTGTTTTCTCTGGTACTGGGAAATTTTGTACCGCTTCTATGCCTTTGTCGTCAGCGCGAATGCCTTCTTTTGTAATTGAAAATCCTAAGTACTTAACGGTTGATTGCAAAAACTCACACTTGTCCATACGTAGTTCCAATTTGTTTTGGACTAGTCTTTTAAAAACTTCTTTGAGTGTTTCTAAATGCTCGTTTACATTTTTGATAGCTACCAATATATCGTCCATGTAAACTGTGTCTTTGTTTTCTTTATTCAAGTCGGAAAAAATTGTGTTAACAAATCGTTGAAATACTGCCGGGCTGTTTTCTATCCCATGGACATTCTGAGAAATTCAAATTGTCCCAAAGGTGTAACGAACGATGTGTATTTAATTGATTCTTTTTCTACAAAAATGTTAAAATATACGTTTTTAAGATCTAATTTGGAAAATACTGTTTTATTAACTAAACTGTCGAATAAGTCGTCAATAAGTGTTAAAGGGTAGTTTTCTTTTATTAAAACTTTGTTAAGTTTTCTAAAATCAATGCAAAGTCTTAGGTCTCCTGTTTTCTTCTTTACTAAAACTATCGGAGAAGCGTATTCTGAACTACTAGGTTGTATAATCCCGTTTTTTAGATATTCATCTAAAAGATTTTGCAGTTTGTCCTTTTCTGTGTAAGAAAGTCGTCTAGGAGTACAACTAAGTGGTTTTGATTTTTCTAAATTTAACTTTATTTCGCCTTTTATATTTGGTTTGTCTGGGTTTACTGCTCTTGTGTAAAAATTGTCTAACAATTGCTTGAATTTGCACTGTGTTGTATAGCTAACGTCGTCTCCGATATTGTATTCAGTCATTTTGTCATTTGCGAGATCGATATTAAATATATCGTTGTGAAAGTTTTCGTGAAGGATATCGGTGCTGCTTGTTTTAATGGTATTTCCACATTTTCTTTATTGTTGTTTGTGGGTTGCTTGGTCGGCAGATCGTCAATATCACCTGCTTTATTGAAAATTGAGCTAACTCTTGTATGTGCTTTTGAGTCAATTTGAATATTGGGACTATATGTTTTATTTGCTTTGTTATTGATGTTTGCCATCATTGCCGTATTAACTTCCTTTTTAACTGTCGGTATAAACATTCGATTATCTTTGTCACTAACTGTTGGCATAACTATTTGAACAATCTCTTTCTCAACTGTTGTATTTTCTTCCATAACTGGTGTATTTTCTTCTATAACTGTTGTATTTTCTTCCATAACTGTTGTCATAACTATCTGATTATTTTCTTTTTTAACTGTTGGCATAGCTTGTTTCCTCATATGACAATTTGGTTCAGTATTGCTATGAGGTTCCAAACCTCCAAGTTGTGAATCAATTTTCTCCACCCTAACCATCCTCAAGGTGTTTCAGTATTGCTATGAGGTTCCAAACCTCCAAGTTGTGAATCAATTTTCTCCACCCTAACCATCCTCAAGGTGTTTAAATTTAAGCTTAGGTTGCATGCGTACATGAAATCCCTTCCAAGAACTACATCATGACTCATAGACCCGTTTGCAACAATGTTTAAATGAAAATAAAATTTTTCCGATTTATTTTTCAAAATGTAACAAATTGATTTTCCAAAAATTTTTAATTGGCTATAATTTAAGCCGAAAAAAGAATGTTTGCGCTATC
>JAWNLR010000477.1:0-20540 GCA_035042205.1 Drosophila infuscata
AATAATAATTAATCAAATACATTTATGAATAAAGTTTATAACGTTGTGAAATAAGTTTGTGTACTTATTTTAAATAAAGCTGTCAAAAAGCTGATAGCGCAAACAATAACTTTTTTTTAAAAATGTTCTCTTTTTTTATGTAATCATAGCCTATTGTTTTTGGTTTTTCAAAAAAAAATTTTACGCGACGAGACTTGGCGAAACCAACATCTTGGCGGACAGCACTCAAGCAAAACCTCACGGCACAACTATCCTCTTCGGCAGACTCTTCTCGAACCATTATCTTCGGCAGACCGAACTCCAGAGAGTCTCCACCTGAACTTATTGATCAGCTTTCCCAAGAAGGGCTTGAGATTGTACCACTTAATCTCATAGGGCGTAATCAAAAGCTCGGGTTAGTATGAAAACCAAAGCATACTCTTAGGCATACCAAGCAAGCGCACTACAATTGTTGAACAACGCTTTTTGTTAACGAAATCATAAAAACGTTTATTATCAC
Organism: Drosophila infuscata; assembly: GCA_035042205.1. Classification (NCBI taxonomy): domain Eukaryota; kingdom Metazoa; phylum Arthropoda; class Insecta; order Diptera; family Drosophilidae; genus Drosophila; species Drosophila infuscata. The sequence continues at coordinate 500 of JAWNLR010000477.1, forward strand.
GCTGAAATTGTAAACTTCAGTTTCTTAGGTAAGCCCTATAACATTTACTAATTATGACGGAGAAATTGGATCGTGCAATCAAGTAACGAGAGTAATCCAAGGAAAGCCCAGTTTCACTGAATTTCTTGATGATTCTTGACTTTCGACTTTTTAGATTGATCAATTCCCGCGTAAACACAGGCTTATTAGACCTACATGGCTCACAAGCAGGAACACACAAATCAAATAAATCGTACAGAGTACTGTAAAAGATATTGATTGCTCCAACCTTGCCCACAGAACTATAAAGCTGGGACTAGTCAGTCTGCAATAAGAGTCGAGATAATTTAACAAAATCGGTTTGCCGAAGCTGACGAAATCGCCCTGATAACTTTTATAATGACTTGGTACCTTAGTAGGCAAATCACAAAGCACCTCCAAAGTTGGGTGATAGGAATCTTCAGGATACGACATGGGACATAGTTAAATTTACATTTTTCAACTAATATACCAGTAGATATCACTGAGCTATCAGCATTTTAATAGCTCTATTTCCTTTAGCACAAAACACAAAGTTATTTTGTATCGTTATTAAGTTTATTAGCAACAAGGGTATTTTATAATTAAGACGGTAAGCCACTGCTTAGTCTTTCTGCGTTATGCGAACCAACTAAAAATATCTGCAGCAGCCGGCTGTTCTTTTACGGGAGAGAGACATCGCCGGACCAAGAGAGCGCGTTAAAGAAGAGAGCGGCAAAAGAAGAGCGCTGATAATGCTGTGTGCTGCAGCTCGAACTGTACTTAAAATAGTTTTCATGTTTAAATATGACTAAACCTGGGCGTAAGAACTTGTGGGATGGTTCGGACGGGGCTGAGCTGAGTCCACCAGGCGGGTCGCGGGTTGCGGATAGCGAACGGCCTCCCACTGGGAGGTTAGCTGCGATTAACACGAGAATTCTCGTAAATAAGCAGTCCCAGACAATCAGCGGGACATGAATGCGTACCGACAAGGCGTTTGTGTTGCCGCCTCTTAAAAGTATAGCCTCACACACCCCCAACCTATCCCCCAAATCTCACACTGGGGTGTAATCGTGCTGTGCCGATAGTCAGCCTGTCTGGGTGCCCGGTTTAAACAAATAGCCCAGTCATTAACGGTAGGCACAGGCAAATGGCGACCGCCTGTTCTATTCAGCCTTACCCGTGTATCGCGGATCTCTGCCCGGGTGGACACTCACTTCTCCGCAGCTCGTGGGACTAAAAATGTGTAGAAAAAATATTAATTTAAACATTCCGCAGGATCTCCCAGCGGAGAGTGTCGCTAGACAGATGGAGTATCGAGACCCGGATGGTTGGAGATCCTTCAGTGTGGTAGACCAGCCTCCACACCGTGCTATTCCAGCACCATACAGGAGAGTGCCACAGGCACAGCAAGCCCCGAAACGTACAATCGAGAATCGGATCACTAACTGGCGAAGAACCATGAGGGTGGCAGACCAGCCTCCTACCCGTGCTGTTCCAGCGCGAACCGGAAGAGCGCAGCAGGCACGCAGGAATGTGGTCGACCACCACAACTTGCACCAAATGCTGCTGCTAGGCAGGGCGGACAACGCCCAAGGAAAAAGGAGGAATTCCTGCAACCGAGGGGCGAGCCAGGTGGGTTGGATGATCCGAACCGGCGGAATCTTTGTGGTTCATGGGTCAAATGGTACCTCCGGTACCTCCAACAAGGACCTTAAAGAAGGCGAAGGAGCCAAGAGAGGCAGCTGTGGCACCGACACCAGCCATAAATAGGCGTAGCAACACCCTCACGGCACCGACGACAACCCCTAAAAGGTCATGCCCGCAGGCAGAAGATCCCAAGGCGCAAAGGCCAGCAGCTGTGGGAATACCGGCCAACAAGGCCCCAAAAGGCTTGGACACACGTCCGAGCACGTCACGTGCGGCCATGCGGACCAACACTTCAGCATCCGCCGGACCTCGATCGTCATATGCAGATATGGCGAAGAAAGTGAAGGTGGCCGTGCCACCAGTGGAATACCCCCAGGTCATGCTTAGTCACGAAGACTCAGCCAACTGGTTGAGAGCTGTCGCACCGAAGCTGCGCTCGTGGAAGGGCGTGCCCCCACATGCAAAATGGGAGACGAAATACCGTCGCCCCACAGTATCACCATCTATTGCCCAAGAAGTATAGAAACCGAGGCCAAGAAGGTAATATCCAGGAGAGACGAGGGAGCAGGATCATTCCTGGTTATTGGGATAGAATTGAATATAGATTGAAGTGGTAATGTCCTCACAGGAGTTAGCGTAGGAGCTGCAAGAGATTACGTCAGTTTCTGACATCACAATGACGAGCAGCGGTGACGAGGGCAGCTCCAGGCACCAGACACCATGGTAACTGGAGCCCATCCTCTAGTCGATGACTAAAATCATCGATACCAGTAGAGCCCAGGTGAACATTCACCATGCCAAAGCAGCCTCAGCGGTGCTGGCTAGAATGTTCACCAAAAAACATCTTGGGCTAGCCCTGGTACAGGCGCCATGGGTGCATTAAAGGCAAGGTAATGTATTATGGTGAGGAAAAGTACTAATTTCACAATCCTTTCAGAATTCTTAACTAGGGACTGTGTTCCGATAGTGGTTCAGGCCACCGGTGACACTGCCTCTATGCTTTTTGTGTCTGCATACTTCGCAGGACATGGAGCCTGCCCACCAACCAAAAATTGAGGGACTTGTGGAGTACTGCACGACGGAAAAGATGCCGATGATTATCGGATGCGATGCCAATGCGCAACACCCGATATGGGGCAGCAGCGGTATCAATAAGAGAGGTGAGTACCTTGCAGATTTCATTGTAAACCATAATCTAGAATTAGGTAATGTCGGATCTACACCGACATTTGTAACAAGAGTTACAGAGGAGGTTCTAGACATCACCCAGGTCAGTCGGTCCCTAAAACCGCAAATCAATGTTCAAGCGATCGCCTGATGCTAACTTAGCATTGAAACGTAGAGACAACTCCTTTACGAGCAGTAATATGCAAAGACTAGAGCTCCTCTTCGAAACGCACTTTCCAGGTAGCATATCCTATCGGGAAGAAGATATCGTGAGAGGGAGCAGATTTAGACCGTCGACTGATGACTGGGCATGTGCCAAGCTGACAGTCACAGCCGAAAGATTGAAATGGGCAATTGGCTCTTTCCAGCCCTACAAATCTCCAGTCTTAGACGGGATATTGCCAGTATTTTGACAGATCGGTAAGAACATACTCCTCTCCCGCATCAAGAAGATACTGTTGGGTAGCCTTGCCCTCGGTTTTATACCGAGCGCTTGGAGAAGTGCTAGGGTGGTCTTCAACCCCAAGACAGGGAAGAAAGACATCACCAACCCAAAGTCCTTCAGACCCATCAGCTTAACATCGTTTTTACTGAAAACATTGGAAAAGCTGATGGACTACAGCAGTCCGCTGCATACAATGCAGCATGCTTATAGAGCGGGCAGGTCTACGGACACTGCACTATATCAGCTGAAGAGCATGTTAAGCTCAACAGTTGAAAATAAGGTGCAATGCGCACCTGTCAAACAATGGCATTGGAAGCCTTAATGGAGATAACACCACTCCACCACATAATAAGGCTCCAACAGAAAGCCACACTTTTAAGGACGTCATCGGAAATTAGCCAAAAATATGCCCAACGACTTTCAGATGAACTTCCCCTACTGGTTCAACCTAGGGACGAAATGGCAGCCGAATATATATTCGAGGGAAATTTCAAAATTCATAAGAGTAGCAAAAAGGAATGGACATCACTGGATGACATCCATCCTATGAAACCGCACATAAAAAGGTACACCGACGGATCAGTCACCAATCAGAGTGATCCGTCCTAGGAGTGGTGGGCCCTCGGATATCTTATCATGAATCCCTAGGAACGCAAACCGGCATATTCCAAGCTGAAGTGTGTGCGATAGGAAGGTGTGCGGACCTTAACCTGGTGCGCAACTATCGGAATACGGATATATCCATCCTTTCCGACAGCCAAGCAGCGATAAACGCTATTAGTGGGATGAAAATCACTTCTAAAGTGGTCCTAGAAGCACGATCTAGACTTGACTGGCTCGGGGCAACCAATAGGCTCACCCTAAGATGCGTCCCGGGCCACACGGACATAGTAAGGAACGAACTGGCCGACAGGCAAGCAAGATTGGGGGCGAAGAGACCCCTCGTAGGACGGCACACGATACGGCAGGAGCTTAGAAACTTAGAGCTTAGAGCTGGGCAGAGGCATTAGGACTCCGGCAAGATTATAGCCATGAGCAAAAACAATCTTAGAATACTCTCCGGTCTACTGACGGAACACTGTAGACTAAGAAGTCACCTAGTCAAGCTAGGTTTACCAAAGTAATGATTACAACTAATTTGCTGCTGCCGCAAACATACTCCCTCCGTTGAAAGGCTCCCTTTCAACAGTATCCCCAATAGGCAGCAGACACATCTTGTCGACGGCTCTTCTGATAACTCCTTTCGGTGTCTTCAAGTCAACAACTCGAGCAATGTCATCTATGCCTGGAATTACAGCAAGCACTCTGGCTGGTGGCCAGGTCATGGGATGCAGATTATTCTCCTTAATGAGAACTCCATCATCCACTTGAATCGAACAAGCTGGAGATCTCCGTTTAGCACGCTGTTGAAGGAGTGTAAGATACTCTTCACGACACCGTGCCCAAAAGATTTGCAGTAGTTGGGTCACTCGCAGCCAACCATCCAAGCGATCATAATTTAACTTTGTTAGATCTGGCTCCACCATTGTTGCTTAAGGACCGCCAATCAATAAGTGAGCCAGAGTCAAAACGTCCAAGTCGCCAGGATTCTCTGAAATTGAAACGAAAGGGCGAGAATTAATGATGGCTGCTATTTGGTACACAAGAGTTCACAACTCTCCAAACACAGCGGTTAAAATTATGATTGGCGGTTTTCACTGCTGCTTCCCATATTCCTCCAAAGTGTGGAGAACGAGGGGAATTCAGCGCCTGCCAATGTTGTCCGCCAGGCAGAATTGATGAAGAGCAGTAGCATGAGCATCGCTCAACAGCAGACTTCTCAACTCCTTTAGCTCGTTTTTGAAGTTTGTAGCATTAAGTTGTTAAGTCCTGTACTAGTTCCAGGTGAACAGCCATGGTAACGAAGCAGATGAAGACCGAAATTTGATTGGTGGCCTGATGCGAACAACAGATTTGTAGAATAAGGTCCCGCAATAAACAACTCAAATCAATCAAATGGGCGGGCTACTTCAATCCGCTCTCTTGGCAAATTGCCCATCATATGCTCGATTAGCTGTGACTTAGATCGGAAACATCTGACGCACTTGTTGACAACCCGAGACACAGTTTTCAAGCCGCAAATGGCTAATATTGGAGGCGTAAATTGGGGAGTAGTGTTCGAGTTATTGGGTTGTGTTTAGACAGGATGACAGGATGTCGACTCGAGTTGCCCAGTCGACCACCAACACAAAACACTCCAAAATTATCAATGAACGGCAATATTGATGCAATAGGGCTAGACTTCTTGAAGACCCCTTTTGATAGCAGAGTCTTCATATCTTCCCACATATGGGCATTCTAGACGACACGAAGAAGAATAATAGTTCCTTGATGAATGTCTGACACTTTAAGACCATGACTTAAAGACGTAAGGTAGACCTTCCTTTCTACGCAGTTCGTGGGATTTTATGGATCCAAACACATTTACAAATTCAGAGTCCGGTACTCTCACAAAATCGGAAAGGAGAAATCCAAGAAAACTAGCGGAGGAGTGTGGCACCAAAGCCTGGCCAAAGCCAAACAAAACACCACAAGGCAAACAAGCCGGTCAGTACAGCTGGTGTCGCCAAAGTGGCGGGTGGTGAAACCAACACATACGACTCCAAGGAGGTGAAGCACGCGTTTAGTGCAGCTAAGCCACCAGAAAATGTTAGTGTGAAAGATGATCTGCCCCCCATCAGCGCCCAGGCCCAAAAACACACATATGTTGAACGCAAAAAGACAGCAGGGGCGAATCCACCAGCTGAATGGCTGAATAAAGAGGAATAGGCCAAGAGCGTACTGCCAGACTTCGACATCAACATGCCAAAACCAGCAAGGTGCCAGGCAGGAGGCACCCGGTCCAGTGGCCAAGAGGCGTGGCCCGATCTTAGTAATATACCTTCTAAGTTTGGTAACTGTAGCTCTTGAATTGCGGGAGATACAGGCATTTATTGTTTTTTGTGGGCGGGAGTGGGCGTGGCCCAAAATATTTTGGAGTTCGATCTTAGTAATATACCTTCTAAGTTTGGTAACTGTAGCTCTTAAATAGCGGGAGTTACAGGCATTTATCGTTTTTTGTGGGCGGGAGTGGGCGTGGTCCAAAATTTTTTTTCCACATTTATGAAGGGTGTTACTAGCAATATACCTTTAAAATTTGGTGACTTAAGTTTTCAAATTGCGCGAGATATATGGGTTTATCGAATTACACCAACAGGTGTATCGGTTTAGGTAGGTGGAGAGGGCGTGGCCATCCAATTTTTTTTATCGATCTTTGGGGGAGTTACCAGTAACATATCTGCAAAATTTTGCGACTCTAGCTTGCAAATTACGGCAGATATGCGCATTTTAAATTTCTAGGGACGAAGTTCCTGAGGGCGGCGGATGTGGGCGTGGTCCAAAAATTGGTATGCCAATCTTTGAAGGAGGTTACCAGCAAATTACCTTCCAAGTTTGGTTACTCTATCTTTAAAATGTTCGGAGATATACGGAGTTATCGATTAATAATCGGAATTGTCGATTATAGGCGCAGGTGTGGGCGTGGCACCACAAATTTGTTATCGATTCTTAGAGGCGACTACCAGTAATATACCTACTAAATTTGACGTTCCCTACTCAAAAACTGCGGAAGATATAGCCATTTGAAAATTTTAGGGGCGGGGGTGAAGGGGCGTCGGATGTGGGCGTGGCATATGCCGATCTTTCAAGGACCTCGCCAACAACCTACCAACCAAAATTGGTGGCTGTATTCATTAAATTGTAAGAGATATGGGGACTTATCGATTTGCTAAAATCGAATTTATCGATTTTCTAGCTCCCTAGTGGACGTAGGTCCAAACCCAAGACACTTTAACTTTTGAGGGTACTTTCCAGTATACGTTCCAAGTTTCAAGTCTCTATCTCAAAGGGTGTCGGAGGAACGCGCGTTCATACGGACGGACAGACGGACAGACGGACGGACGGACAGACGGACAGACAGCATGACGGACATTGCACAAAACCAATATACTATTATACCATTTTGGTATAATAGTATAATTAATAAAAAACTGCAAAAATGATGGAAAATTCGGAAAAATTCGAAAAAATCAATAAGAACTGCAAAAATTTGAAAAATTTGGAAAAATCAATAAAAACTGCAAAAATACAAACAAATCGCAAATATTCGGAAAAATCAAAAAAAACTGCAAAAATTAGAGAAAAGTCAGAAAAAATCTATAAAAACTGCAAAAATTTGGAAAAATCAAATCAAAACAAGATAGAACGTTGCAGTCGGACGTAACCGACAGCGAAATACGAAATATTTGAATTGCGGGGGATATGGGCGTTTATCGGTTTTGGGGCGGAAGTGGGCGTGGCCCAAAAAAATTTTGGATTTCGATCTTAAGAATATACCTTCTAAGTTTGGTAACTGTATCTCTTAAATTGCGGCAGATACAGGCATTTATCGTTTTTTGTGGGCGGGAGTGGGCGTGGTCCAACATTTTTTTTCCTCATTTATGAAGGTTGTTACTAGCAATACACCTTTAAAATTTGGTGACTTACGTTTTCAAATTGCGTAAGATATATGGTCTTATCGATTTACACCAACAGGTGTATCGGTTTAGGTAGGTGGAGTGGGCGTGGCCATCCAATTTTTTATCGATCTTTGGAGTAGTTACCAGTAACATACCTGCAAAAATTTTGCGGCTCTAGCTTGCAAATTACGGCAGATATGCGCATTTTAAATTAATAGGGACGAAGTTCCTGAGGGCGGCGGATGTGGGCGTGGTCCAAAATTTGATATGACAATCCTTGGAGGAGGTTACCAGCAAATTACCAAGTTTGGTTATTCTATCGATTTACAATCGGAATGGTCGATAATAGGCGCAGGTGTGGGCGTGGCACCACAAATTTGTTATCGGTTCTTAAAGGCGACTACCAGTAATATGCCTACCAAATTTGACGTTCCATACTCAAAAACTGCGAAAGATATTTTTATTATTAGGTTGGGGGGTGTGTGCACTGCGACCTGATAGGTCTATTGTTCTCCCTTCTGGACTTAAAGCTCCTCCATCAACCCAAGCTCTTGCACGAATGCTAGAATTTTTGTTGGGTTGAGGGCTACTATGTCATTGTTCATCATGACATGCATCCCTAGGATGTTGCTTCTCTTCCTTGCTAAGGCGACACACTCTGCTGGATGTGCATTGAGGATTCCCTTATCGCCTTCACAGAACCTGCAGAGTCCGCTACTAATTATGCCCAGCTTGGCTAGGTGACTTTTTAGTCTACAGTAGACCGGTGAGTATTCTAAGATTGTTTTTGCTCATGGCTATAATCTGCTTAAATCGCTTCTGATTATAGCCACCCAAAAGACATTTGGCTTGTCGGAGTCCAGGTGCCTCTGCCCAGCTCCTTTGCCTCCTCTGTCTTTTTGGCTAAGGATGTGATAGCCCCCAACTCCTTCCGCTGACATCATTAAAAGTGTAGCTTTCTGCTGGAGCCTTATTGTGTGGTGGAGTGGTGTTAGCTCCATTAAGGTTTCCAAGGCCATTGTTGGACAGGTGCGCATTGCACCTGTCATGCATACGCAGTCCAATCTCTTCAGTTTCTGCAGGTCTCTTTTCATGGTGATAAGCCGCGCTCTATCGCGCCCCATGCTGTTACACCATATGCCAGTATAGGTCTTACCAACATTATGTATCTGTTATTATGTATCTCTTTATTTTTTGGTGATGTACCCCATGACTTTCCGTCTATACTTCGACACGTATAGAGCGCTCTTGAGCACTTCGATACCGTGTTTTGTACATGGGTGCCAAAGTTTAGCTTGCTGTCAATTATGAGCCCTAGGTACTTCACTTCCCTACTGGTTTCTAATAGGCATCCTGAGAGCCGTATTTGTTTCACCCTCTGCAGCTTGTACCGTCTATTAAAGAGGACGTTGACTGTTTTTGTAGGGTTTAGGTACAACCCCTTGGGGGCAGTTTTTGGTGGTTAAGACTGTTACCTTACTATCATGCGTTGATGCGGTGGCTTGTCCCCAGAAGTGCCAGTATCCACCTACTGGTAGTGGAGTCCAGGCCCCTTCTTGCAAGAGTGGCCTTAATCGCATCGTGTGACGTGTTGTCAAAGGCGCCTTCTATGTCCAAGAAGGCGCACAGTGCTATCTCCTTATTTTCAACTGTTGAGCTTCACATGCTCCTCAGCTGATAAAGTGCCGTGTCCGTAGACCTGTCCGCTCTATAAGCATGCAGCTTTTCCACTGTTTTCAGTAAAAACGATGTCAAGCTGATGTGTCTGAAGGACTTTGGGTGGGTGATGTCTTTCTTCCCAGCCTTGGGGATGAAGACCACCCTAGCACTTCTCCAAGCGCTCGGTATACAACCGAGGGCAAGGCTACCCTGCTGTATCTTCTTGATGCGGGAGAGGAGTAAGTCCTTACCGATCTGTAAGAATACTGGCGATATCCCGTTTAAGCCTGTAGATTTGAAGGGCTGGAAAGTGCCAATTGCCCATTTCAATCTTTCGGCTGTGACTGTCAGCTTGGCACATGCCCAGTCATCAGTCGACGGTCTATGTCTGCTCCCTCTCACGATATCTTCTTCCCGATAGGGTATGCTACCTGGGAAGTGCGTTTCGAAGAGGAGCTCTAGTCTTTGCATATTGCTACTCGTAAAGGAGTTGTCTCTACGTTTCAATGCTAGGTTAGCATCAGGCGATTGCTTTGACATTGTTCTGTGGAGCCTGGCGCTTTCGCTTGTACTAACTATGTTTTCGCAGAAGTTCCTATAGTTCTGCCTTTTGGCTTTCCTAATCTCCTTGTTATAGGAGGTCAGACTTTCACGGTATTTCTCCCATTCTCCGTCTCTCTTTGCTTTGGAGAGGTTGAGCTGGGGTTCCTACTGGGGGTGCTGCTATCCGTATTTAGCTGTAGCTTAAATAGGATGATTTTATGGTCTGACATGGATTCCTCTGGTGAGACATGCCAGTCCCTAAGGTGAGGTTTTAGGGACCGACTGACCAGGGTGATGTCTATGACCTCCTCTCTAACTCTTGTAACAAATGTCGGTGCAGATCCGACATTACCTAATTCTAGATTATTGTTAACAATAAAATCTGCGAGGTACTCACCTCTCTTATTGATGTCGCTGCTGCCCCATATCGGGTGGTGCGCATTGGCATCGCATCTGATAATCATCGGCATCTTCTCCGTCTTGCAGTACTCCACCAGTCCCTCAATTTCTGGTGATGGGCAGGCTCCATCTCCTGCGAAGTATGCAGACAAAACAACCATAGAGGCAGAGTCACCGGTGGCCTGAACCACTATCGGGACACAGTCTCTAGTTAAGAATTCTGAAAGGATATTGAAATTAGTACATTTCCTCACCATGATACATGCTCTAGGGGCTAGATTTCTCTGGTCCCAGATTACCTTTGATTCGGATGTATAAAGGCCTTTAATGCCGTTATACACCCATGGTTCCTGTACCAGGACTAGCCCAAGATGTTTTTTGGTGAACATTCTAGCCAGCACCGCCGAGGCTGCTTTGATATGGTGAATGTTCACCTGGGCTATCCTGGTATCGATGATTTTAGTCATCGACTAGAGGATGGGCTCCAGTTGCCATGGTGTCTGGTGCCTGGAGCTGCCCTCGTCACCGCTGCTCGTCATTGTGACGTCCTTTTGCAGCTCCTTCGCTAACTCCTGTGAGGACATTGCCACTTCATGGTCCTCCACCTCCTCCTCGTGGTAGAGCGTCACATCCGCCAGATCCTCGTTCTCTGCGGGGTCCTCCGACATGTCGGCGGGCTGTAGCGGGTGTCTGCTCGGTACTGCCACGGGATCAGAATATGTGGTGGTGATGTCCTCCACATCTGCCTCCCTGTCCTTCGGTTCGGGTGGCTTGTTTGCGCCGACCTTCTTCTTGAGACCATTCACATGGATGGTCCAATACCGGAAGGAGAGTTGATATCCTCTTTCTTCATTGGCCTTCTTGGATAGTTCGTCTATCCCAATAACCAGGAATGATCCTCCTCCCTCGTCCCTCCTGGATATTACCTTCTAGGCCTCGGTTTCTATACTATTCTGGTTCCTCAGCAGAGCCAGAATAAATTCCAAGGAACTGTCTAGGCTTCTTGGGCAATAGATGGTGATACTGTGGTGCGACGGTATTTCGTCTCCCACTTTGCATGTGACGGGCAGGCCCTTCCACGAGTGGAGCTTAGGTGCGACGGCTCTCAACCAGTCTGCTGAGTCTTTGTTGGAGCACTCAATTATCAGGAAACCAACCCGAAAATGAATGCCTGCAAACGAAACCGCCCATCCAGACTCGACAACCTGGGCTAGGATTGTATCCTTTAGCACAGACATATCTCCGTGACTGAGCATGACCTGGGTAGCTGGTGTCGGTGCCACAGCTGCCTCTCTTGGCTCCTTCGCCTTTTTTAAGGCCTTATCGGGAGCAAGTCCTTGTTGGAGGTACCGGAGGTACCATTTGACCCGTGAACCGCACAGATTCCGCCTGTTCGGGTCATCCAACCCACCTGGTTCGCCCCTCGTTGGCAGGAATTCCCCCTTTTTCCTTGGGCGTTGTCCGCCCTGCCTAGCAGAAGCATTTGGTGCAAGGTGTGGTGGTCGGGATGGTCCATTCCTGCGTGCCTGCTGCGCTCTTCCGGTTGGCGCTGGACCAGCACGGGGTGGAGGCTGCTCTGCCACATTTATGGTCCTTCGCCAGTTTGTGCCCCGATTCTCGATTGTACGATGCGGGGCTTGCTGTGCCTGTGGCACTCTCCTATATGGTGCTGGAGTAGCACTGTGTGGAGGCTGGTCTCCGACCGTCCAGGTCTCGATCCTCCCATATGGGCGTGGCACATGCCGATCTTTCAAAGACCTCGCCAACAACCTACCAACCAAAATTGGTGACTGTATTCATTAAATTGTAAGAGATATGGGGATTTATCGATTTGCTAAAATCGAATTTATCGATTTTCTAGCTCCCAAGTGGACGTAGGACAAAACCCAAGACACTTTAACTTTTGAGGGTACTTTCCAAGTACGTTCCAAGTTTCAAGTCTCTATCTCTAAGGTGTCGGAGGAACGCGCGTTCATACGGACGGACAGACAGACGGACGGACAGATGGACAGACAGACGGACGGACAGACAGCATGACGGACATTGCACAAAACGAATATACTGTTATACCTTTTTGGTATAATAGTATAATGAAGTCTAAATCCAACCCCGTTCTAGGTTACCTCAAGAGAGAGGACAACCCCGGGTCCGAATCAAATGAGGACTCTCTAGAAATCCTCCTTAGGACCCATTTTCGAGCAACCCTTAACAAATATAGCTTTAAGTCAGGTGAAATCACATCAATGACACCACTCCTCAGCAAAGAAAATATTCGATGGGCGATAAACAGCTTTAAGCCGTTTAAGTCCCCAGGCCCTGACCATATATGTCCAGCTCAGCTACAAAAGGCGGGCGAGATAGCCATAAGCCAGCTACACACGATCTATGGTGAAGTTTTCAAGACTGGACATATTCCTCCTTCTTGGCTCAAATCAAAGATCTCCTTTGTACCCAAGGCAGGCAAACCCTCACATACAAGCGCTAATGAGACCTATCAGTCTTTCATCCTTCTTACCATAAACTTTAGAGCTACTTATTAGTCTGCACCTCAATAGTTTTATAGATCCGAACCTAGTTTCTGGTTCCCAAAATGCCTACAGGAAACGCCGATCCACGGATACTGCCCTTCATTTTGTGGTCAAACAAATGGAGTCATCTCTATATTCCAAGGAATATTTCCTAGTAGCTTTCCTGGGCATCGAAGGTGCTATCAACAATGTCGTCCCAGAAGCGATAACTGAAGCGATGACGGACCTGGAGGTTGACGCCAGTTTGGTGGAATTGCAAGATTGTGGCATCTACCTGGGATCGTCAACTCTTTCCAGATACGTCAGCAGAGGAACGCCCCAAAGGGGAGTCTTAAAAACCCCACAAAAACCGAACTAGAGCTATTCGCAAGGAAATACAAAATTCCTTCCCTCGTCTCTCCAAGAAACAATACAGCCCTTTCCTTCAAATCCAGTGCCAGCATTTTAGGGTTGACACTGGACAAGAATTTGCATTGGAATCTAAACACCCAGATAAGGGTTAGGAAAGCAAGCGTAGCCCTTTTCAATTGTAGGAAATCCATCGGACTCAGATGGGACATGTCCCCAAATAGTGTCCGATGGATGTACATATCCATCATTAGGCCCATCCTTTTATATGGGGTCATAGCACGATGGCCTGGCCACTCAAAAACAACTCAGTAAGATTCAGCAAATGGCTGAACTATGTATCTCAGGAGCAAACGGAACCCCCGGTCCACCAGCGACCATGGAGTTCTATACAGACGGGTCAAAACTCGAAAATCGTGTAGGCGGAAGTGTATACTCCAATCAACTAACTACTGAACTATGCTTCAGTCTTCCGGAACACTGTTGTGTCTTCCAGGTAGAAGTGGTAGCTATAAAAGAAGCACAAAACTGCCTGAAAAGGTCAAAAATTAGTTCTTGTAGTGTAAACATTGATGGAGATAGCCTAGCGGCCATTAAATCTATCAGTGCGATGTCAACAAACTCGACATCCGTAACATGCTGTCGCAAATCTCCACACGGGTTGGCAGAGCAGCATGCTATCAGCCTAATATGGGTGCCTGGGCACAGTAAAATAGACGGCAGCTGTATAGCTGATGAGCTAGCTAGGAAATTCACTCTACTTCCCCTCCTCACCGGAAAAGAAGGTGTGAGTATGCCTCTGACAACAAAATAAAAGAACTTAATAGTAACAGGTCAAACGAAAAATGGCTTAACGCCAACTGTAGTCGCATTGCACGCCAAACCTAGCCCAATTTGAACAGTAAGCGCAGTAGAGAACTGTGCTTGTTGGCGCCAGCATCAAATTAGATTGTTATTAATTTGATGAACATTTGGAGCCCTGCGCGGCTCAATATATATAAAGTATGAGCCCCGCGCGGCTCAATAAAGATAGAGTATTTGTAGTTGCATTTACACATGCAAATTATCTTAAGTGCAGTTCGAGCTGTAGCAGCCAGCGTTATCAGCGCTATTCTTTGCCGCTCTCTTCGCATATTACCGCTCTGTCTTGTGCAGCGCTCTCTCTCTCTCTTACAAAGGGCGCTCGCTGATCCGCCGGCTGCTGCAGCTAATGAGTTTACACTCTAATAGTTGAATATTTATCGTCGTTAGTTAAAGTTGGTTCGCATAACTCGAGCGTGCTAATTAACGATTGTGCCATTATTGAGAAGACTAAGCAAGTGGCTTCTAGTCTATAAAACTCTAACGATTAATAATAATTAATCAAATACAATTATGAACAATGTTTGCGCTATCAGCTTTTTGATAGCTTTATTTAAAATAAGTACACAACCTTATTTCACAACGATATAATGTTTATTCACAAATGTATTGGTTTAATTGCTATTAATTATTAGAGTATTATAGACTAGAAGCCACTTGCTTAGTCTTTTAACAACGAGAATAGTATCTAACGATCGATGCACAAAATAACTGCACGAAGATTTGAAGCCAAATGCTAAATCTTCTCAACAACGAGATTAACTAATTACACCGATCGATCTGTTAGACTTGTGCGATGACTATCAATTGTCCACTATCAAGTTTGTTAAAACTAGAAGCCCAATGCTTAGTCTTCTCAATAATGGCACAATCGTTAATTAGCACGCTCGAGTTATGCGAACCAACTTTAACTAACGACGATAAATATTCAACTATTAGAGTGTAAACTCATTAGCTGCAGCAGCCGGCGGATCAGCGAGCGCCCTTTGTAAGAGAGAGAGAGAGCGCTGCACAAGACAGCGCGGTAATATGCGAAGAGAGCGGCAAAGAATAGCGCTGATAACGCTGGCTGCTACAGCTCGAACTGCACTTAAGATAATTTGCATGTGTAAATGCAACTACAAATACTCTATCTTTATTGAGCCGCGCGGGGCTCATACTCTATATATATTGAGCCGCGCAGGGCTCCAAATGTTCATCAAATTAATAACAATCTAATTTGATGCTGGCGCCAACAGTGCTACTTAAACCGATCTGCTGTTATCCGGGCAATTACTGGTCACTGGCTAGTGGGTTCTCACGCCTGTAGTTTCCAAATCCCACACAACGATTTCTGCAGAGCTGCAGAGACGAGGAGGGGTGGAATCTTTGCAGCACTTCCTCTGGCTCGGCCCAGCACTAAAAAATAAACAAGATAGAACGTTGCAGTCGGACGTAACCGACAGCGGAATACTATTATACCGTAATTTGTGTACAGTTAAGAAATACTTGAATTCCGGGGGATATGGGCGTTAATCGATTTGGGGGCGGGAGTGGGCGTGGGCCAAAAAATTTTGGAGTTCGATCTTAGTGATATACCTTCTAAATTTGGTAACTGTAGCTCTTAAATTGCGGGAGATACAGGCATTTATCGTTTTTTGTGGGCGGGAGTGGGCGTGGTTCAAAATTTTTTTTCCACATTTTTGAAGGGTGTTACTAGCAGTATACCTTTAAAATTTGGTGACTTAAGTTTTCAAATTGCGTGAGATATATGGGTTTATTGATTTACACCAACAGGTGTATCGGTTCAGGTAGGTGGAGTGGGCGTGGCCATCCAATTTTTTTAACGATCTTTGGGGGAGTTACCAGTAACATAACTGCAAAATTTTGCGACTCTAGCTTGCAAATTGCGGCAGATATGCGCATTTTAAATTTCTAGGGACGAAGTTCCTGGGGGCGGCGAATGTGGGCGTGGTCCAAAAATTGGTATGCCAATCTTTGGAGGAGGTTACCAGCAAACTATCTTTCAAGTTTGGTTACTCTATCTTTAAAATGTTCGGAGATATACGGTGTTATCGATTAATAATCGGAATTGTCAATTATAGGCGCAGGTGTGGGCGTGGCACCACAAATTTATTATCGGTTCTTAAAGGCGACTACCAGTAATATACCTACCAAATTTGACGTTCCCTACTCAAAAACTGCGGAAGATATAGCCCTTTGAAAATTTATGTGGCGAGGGTGATGGGGGCGTCGAAGGTGGGCGTGGTACATGCCGATCTTTCAAGGACCTCGCCAACAACCTACCAACCAAAATTGGTGACTGTATCCATTAAATTGTGAGAGATATGTGGAATTTATTGCTATCGGAAATCTAAATATATCGATAATTCAGAAACTGGGGCAGTTATCGATAAAAATAACGCAAACTTGATCTGCGCCTTGTATACGAGATCTTATATTCCAAATTTTAAGTCTCTAGCTCTTATAGTCGCTGAGCTCCGCGAATCGGCAAGCGTCGGAGAGGTGTACAAAGGAGCCAAACTTGTCACAGTTGACTGGAGCGAGATCCCCAGCAGACCTAGAGCGAGAGTGTGGGTACCGACGAGCCAGAACAGGTACTCGAGATGTTGCACATCTGCAACCCATCACTACCCACAAAAATGCACGAGAGTTCGAAAAATTAAAAAAAAAATTAATAAACAAGTAAGAACGCTGTAGTCGAGTGAGCTCGACTACCATATACCCTGAACCAAGCTTTAAATGCATTATAGGTTTATCGTTTTTGGGGGCTGGAGTGGGCGTGGCCCGATCTTAGTAATATACCTTTTAAGTTTGGTAACTGTAGCTCTTGAATTGCGGGAGATACAGGCATTTATCGTTTTTTGTGGGCGGGAGTGGGCGTGGCCCAAAATATTTTGGAGTTCGATCTTAGTAATATACCTTCTAAGTTTGTTAACTGTAGCTCTTAAATTGAGGGAGATACAGGCATTTTTCGTTTTTTGTGGGCGGGAGTGGGCGTGGTCCAAAATTTTTTTTTCCACATTTATGAAGGGTGTTACTAGCAATATACCTTTAAAATTTGGTGACTTAAGTTTTCAAATTGCGTGAGATATATGGGTTTATTGATTTACACCAACAGGTGTATCGGTTTAGGTAGGTGGAGTGGGCGTGGTCATCCAATTTTTTTATCGATCTTTGGGGGAGTTACCAGTAACATACCTGCAAAATTTTGCGACTCTAGCTTGCAAATTACGGCAGATATGCGCATTTTAAATTTCTAGGGACGAAGTTCCTGGGGGCGGCGGATGTGGGCGTGGTCCAAAAATTGGTATGCCAATCTTTGGAGGAGGTTACCAGCAAATTACCTTCCAAGTTTGGTTACTCTATCTTTAAAATGTTCGGAGATATACGGAGTTATCGATTAATAATCGGAATTGTCGATTATAGGCGCAGATGTGGGCGTGGCACCACAAATTTGTTATCGATTTTTAGAGGCGACTACCAGTAATATACCTACCAAATTTGACGTTCCCTACTCAAAAACTGCGGAAGATATAGCCATTTGAAAATTTTAGGGGCGGGGGTGAAGGGGCGTCGGAGGTGGGCGTGGCATATGCCGATCTTTCAAGGACCTCGCCAACAACCTACCCACCAAAATTGGTGACTGTATTCATTAAATTGTAAGAGATATGGGGATTTATCGATTTGCTAAAATCGAATTTATCGATTTTCTAGCTCCCTAGTGGACGTATGTCCAAACCCAAGACACTTTAACTTTTGAGGGTACTTTCCAGTATACGTTCCAAGTTTCAAGTCTCTATCTCAAAGGGTGTCGGAGGAACGCGCGTTCATACAGACGGACAGACGGACAGACAGCATGACGGACATTGCACAAAACCAATATACTATTATACCATTTTGGTATAATAGTATAAAAATGTGGAGCATATCATCTGGATTGGAAAAAAAAATGTTACGCGAGAAGCGCGGCAGCTTCGTTGGTGTTGGTTAGTAATGTCGGGGTGCACGGTGGTATTTGCCCCGATATAGCGCTCTATACCCACCCATCCAATTGGACTTCGTGCGCTGCATATTTTAATGGAAATATACAATGGGATTGTAGTTCAATTTTTGTTTGCATACTTCTTTATTTTTCTAACTAAGCAAGAGTTATTACATATATTGGTTTTTTTGGTATAACATACTGTTTAATTTGAGAAGCACAATATATATCAAAGGCAAGCGGTGTCTCGCAAGAGCAAAATAATAACACGACGACGTTGTTGAAGGTTCGAACATAGACTGCTGCCGAATTGCTTAGGCAGGTTTATTGAAAACTTCTAAATTATTGTAGCATATAACCTTGTATTGGACGAGCTATGTTCATGTAGCTTACAAGAAGTGTTGCACGTGCTGGTTCCGGCTGTATGACCGGTAGATGGTCGGGGTTCCTTATAGGTTCGTGTGCTACTTGCTCGCTGTGCTTAATACTAATTAAAAAAAATATCACGTGCGGTTATTGTTCGGACTATATTACCTGGAAGGGGGATGGGAGGAAAAAGGAATTGCATCAGTCTCATAAATAGAAGATGGAGGCGACACTCCTTGGTTGTCGTCGTTTGAGCTGGGCTGATGTTATTGCCACAGCAGATGCCCACCCTACCATGATCATCAAGCACCAAGGCATAAACATTTTTGATGATCCCTAAAATAACGACTACTTAACTCATCGTCTATTAAGCGCGCGTTGCATGACTCCCAAGGAAAAAAATTTAGTTTTTCATTTTAACAATACTCTATTGACAAAAATATATTTAGTTCCATTTGGGTTTGGGGATAATTAATTTTAGTTTTATAATATGTATTTTTTTTTATAGGGATTATATAATATAAGGGTATTAATACACAAATTAATATAGACGCTCTCCGTGGCTACGATAATTAATGATATTTTTTTTTTCTTCTTACTTAATTATAGGAATTTTTAATTTTTAAATATACATTTTTTTTTTCTTCCTGGTATTTATAAATTCATATGCCAGATTAAGTTATTTACTTAGGTACTATATTTACTATAATATAATTGTATTTATTTAAATTTAATTTGCTTAAGTTTTTTTATTTTAATTCGCAGAACAAAAAAAATGAAATCAAAAGAATATTTCCAACATAAGTAGTAACAAGTAAGACGCAGTAGTCGAGTTAACTCGACAACGATATACCCTTAACCCAGTTGTTAAATATATTCTAGTTTCCCTTTAAGATGATTTGCACTCAAATGCCCGCACTGAATGGCTACAAACACGTGCATATACATACATAAATACATACACATACATACATGCACAAATATATTGACGCTAACGTAGATTATCATGCCATCCCTTTCTCACACATGCGCTCGCCTATTTATATGCATACAGAAAATGCTTGCGGCTGCCAATAGAAATGAGATCAATATGAAAATATATTTTCGACTATAACTTTGGTGTTTCTTATCCGATCTTAATGAAATTTTGGCAATTGATCAATAATATGCATATGCATATTATGTATAAATTAGAAGCCTCTGCCTCTTAAATTGTGGAATTTATTGCTATAGAAAATCGAAATGTATCGATAATTCAGAAACTGAGGCAGTTATCGATAAAATAAAGCAAACTTGATCTGCGCCTGGTAAAGGAGAACTTATATTCCAAATTTGAAGTCTCTAGCTCTTATAGTCTCTGAGATCCGCGTGTTCATACAGACGGACAGACGGACGGACGGACGGACAGACGGACAGGGCTATATCGACTCGGCTGTTGATCCTGATCAAGAATATGTATACTTTATGGGGTCGGAGATGCTTCCTTCTGCCTGTTACATACATTTGCACAAAACCATTATACCCTTTTTACCCATTTTTAATGGGTTAAGGGTATAAA
>JAWNLR010000479.1:0-12411 GCA_035042205.1 Drosophila infuscata
ATAAGTTTGTGTACTTATTTTAAATAAAGCTATCAAAACGCTGATAGCGTAAACATATGGTATAATAGTACTTCACTGTCGGTTACGTCCGACTGCAACGTTCTATCTTGTTTTTTTTTTTATTGATGTTTGCCACAGTTGCCGTAATAATTTAATTTTAACTGTTGGTATAAACATTCGATTACCTTTGTCACTAGCTGTTGGCATAATTGCTTGATTCGCTCCTCTACTAAATATTGGCATAACTGTTTGATTATTTTCTTTCTTAACTGTTGGCATAACTGTCTGATCAGTTTCTTTGTTTAACTTTTTTACTAAATGTTGGCATCATTGTTTGGCTCCTCATATGATTACTTGGTTCAGTATTGCTGGAAGGTTCCAAACCACCAAGTTGTGAATCAATTTTCACCACCGTAACCATCCGAAAGGTGCTTAAATCTAAACTTAGGTCGCATGCGTACACGAAATCCCTTCCAAGAACTACATCATGACTCATAGACCCGTTTGATTTTCCAAAAATTTTTAATTGGCTATGATTTAGGCCGAAAAAAAAAATTAAAATTGGTTGTAGCGCTAATTTATTTGGTACGCGATGTTTTTTTATAATAGATATCGGACTTCCTGAGTCTATGAGGCATTCTGCAATTAATGGAGACATAATGGAGTTCGCAAAATATATTTTAAATTTTCTTACATTATTATTTGTAATTTTGCTCTTCCTTTTGGGGCATTGTCCTACGAAGTGTCCAAATGTTCCACATGCATAGCATGAACCAGGCTCACGCTTTGGTTTGGGGCAGATCCGGGCAATTTGGCCCTTCGAGATGCAATTCAAAGAATCCTCTTCCTTAGCCGGTTTGTGTACCGCATTGAAGACTTTTCCTTGCGGTAGATGAATGTCGGCGAACGCCTTCAACATCTGGTCTGGATCATTGAAGCATTGAATGCGTGCCTGGTTACGCAATATGGGTGAACGCTGAATGCCACTATCAGCTGATCCAAGAGATGCTCAGCTGGTTCCAAGATTCGTGATTCATTTCCGTGCAACTATTGTTGTGGTTTGCTTTTTAACTTTGCTAAAATCAGCAAATGCCAGTATTTTTGTCTTGTCTAACCCAATTACGAGCGCATGATTCGCTTTCGTAATCAAGTGTCACTTCCTTTGCCAAGTTGAACGCTGTTAAATCTGCTTTGCCAAGCTTGTTTATATTTACGGCCTGGTAATCAGATTTCACAACAGCACTGCTAACATTGCTGTTAACTCATCTGCTCTGCGTATGTTATAGTTGTCTCTGCCGTCGCCTCCGCTGCCGTCATTGTCGTCGCAGCCGTTGTCAGCACCATAACCTATGCCTCCGTTGCCGTTATCTACTCCGCCGTTGTATGCACCGCTACCTAGGCCGTCATCTGTAGTAGGCAATAAAAGATAATGATCATTTAATGTAATTCTTTACATTACACGTCCACTCATATCAACGATCATCACAAGACTGACTGCCTCGAGCTCGTCAGTCTTTACATGTCCCTTCGGTTTCTCATTTAACAGATGTTAAATGAGCTTAACATTATACAGTGACGACAAGCTTATTTTGGACGGTGTCTAGCAAAAATTTTAAGGTACTATAAAGCTTAAACAAGGAAAAAAACACAAAATGTTTAAATGCCAATTTGTTTAATGGTATATAACATTTAAAAAAGGAACTTTTGTTTTTATAAAAACATTAATTAATTAAAATTAGTCAAAAACTGAAAACATATCCAAAATACATTTCCAAGCTTAATTTGGACAGTCTTAAAAAAAGTTACATATTTGGCGCATAAAAACTTAAATAAGGATGTTAATACTTAGTATGATATCCTTTAGCCTTAACAACTTCGCTTAACCTATTTTTCATGGAAGATACCAGCTTCCGGGAAGTTTCTGGGCTGATCTTGTTCCACTCCTCCAGCAGAGCAGTCTTGAGATCCTGTTTGCTGGATATCTTGTATTTCCGGATGTTATTTTCCAGTCTGGAGACTGGGCCGGTGGAATTATCACGTGGGGGCAGTTCCAGATAAGCCAGGACTGTACTATTCCGGACTTATGCTTGGGGTCGTTGTCCTGGTCAATCCGGAAAGTACTTCGGTTTCCAGCCTCTCGGCACTTTGGAGTAAATTTTCCTTTTGTATATCGAAGTACACATTCCTGTCCATTGTTGTTTCAATTATCACCAAATTTCCAACACCGGCTGCCGAGATAGATACCCATAGCAAAACATTTCTTCCGCCGTGCTTGACTGTTGCCTTAAAGTTTTTGGGACTCAGCTCAGTATTGGAGTGTCGCCACATATAATTCCATCCGTCCTGGCTAAAAAATGTTGAATTTGTACTCATATTCAAATATGACTGTGTTCCAGAACTTTAAATCCTTGTCCAAGTGGATTTTGACGAACGTCATCCTAGACCCTATATTTTTGCTTTTACAAAATTCTTTTTCCATTGTTCTCGGGCATTAAAGTCATGGTTGTGCAGAACTTGGAGCACAGTTTCCACACTGAACTTTTTCCTTATTTCATCCTGCACCTATTGAGTCAGTTTTGGAGCCGATATCTTAAGATTTCCCCTTGAAATCTTGATGATCCTTGCGTCGTCCTGCTCGGTGAAAATCGGGTTTGGTGCCATTCCGCCCTTGTCCTCTGTCCGATTTTCGTAGACGAAAATCCAAATGATGTAGAATACAGTTGAGGAGTTTAGATTGACCATTTTAGCTATTTGGCGATATGAATATCCAATTTTCAAGTGTTCCAGGACGAGTTCCCGTTGCTCAATGGCAGTCCGTTTGCCCATAGTCCTTGTTGGCTTGTTGCACCCGAGGTGCAGGATATAACTAATTTGACAACGAAGGATTGGTCTATTTATACCGAAAAAATTCAACTTTAGGTAGAAAAATCCGGGTTTTATGGCACCCAGGTGTCCATAATGTAACCGTCCAAAATAACCTTTCATCCTAAATAGCGGTCCTTTTTTACATAACCCGACCTAACGGGTGGGGAAATCCCAGTTTATTAGGGTCATATATTCATTTCGGTGGTCAATACATGTACCTGCCATGGGTCTTTGGAATTTTTGAAAAATAATGTATAATTATTTTATGGCAGGCAATAAAAATTTTTGCTAGACACCGTCCAAAATAAGCTTGTCGTCACTGTATATAGCTTAAAGTACTAGCGGTAGCCTAATACCGATGTGTGCTACATATTTTAAATTTATTAATTTTATTAAAGAAACAACTCGTAACATTCCATAATCCTCTAATTTTAACATAATTCCAGCTAAAATTATTAAACCAGAAACAGGAGCTTCTACATGTGCTTTTGGTAATCATAAATGGACTAAAAATATTGGTATTTATACTAAAAAAGCGCATATTAAACATAAATATAATAAATCAAAATTAAATATAAAATGATTTATTAAATACAAATTTATTGTTTATATTTTATTTATTAAATAAAAAATCCAAATTAATATAGGTTAAGAAACTAATTATGTATAAAATAGTAAATAAATACCTGCTTGTAAACGTTCTGGTTGATAACCCCACCCTAAAATCAAAAATAGAGTTGAACTTAATCTTCTTTAAAAAAATAAGTAAAATATAAGTAATCTTATTCTTCTAAATGTTAAAACAAGTAATAATAATAAAATTACAATATTTAATAAAAATAAATTTCTATAATTATTAGTTTTATAAACTCTTTCTCTAGCTAATAATATTAAAGAACAAATTCATAAAGATAATAAAATTAATCCATAAGATAATATATTAGAACCTAAATAATAAGAAATTTCAATAAAATAGCTAGAAAAATTATTCATTAAAATAAAAATGAATCTAATAAGAAATAATAAAATTTGTTCCATTCAATACATATTTTTTATAAAACATATATGTGATAAAAATAACCAAAAAGTACTAATTTTAACATTATATAATTCTAAAAGATTGAAAATAATCATTTCCATGTGTTTGAATTATTGAAACTAAAATTGATAGCCCTGTTTAGTCAAACTAAATAACTCTTGACAACTCTGTTACAAAATTTAAAACCATCGATAGTATCGACTATCGTTTAGTCTAAGCAAGCCTGTTGATGAAGAAGAAGCGCACTTTTTCGTGTCGGCAAAATAAATTTTAAAATAATTGTTAAAATCACCGTCCAGACTTGTTGTTTCATGCTTGCATAAAAAACGCTTTATGCATCCAACAAGCCCTAAAGCACCTTCACAAACTCTAAAAGTTAAAAATATTATTCTAAAATAATTTTCATAATTTAATATATTTAAATAAATAAATAATAAAAAAAATAAAATTAAAACAATAAATTCTAAACTTAATAATATTGAAAGTAAATGCTTTCGATTAGAAACAAAACAAAATAAACCTATAATAAATACAATTATTGGAAGACTTCAATTCAAAATTATAATCATTAGTTTTAATAGTTTAACAAAAACATTGGTCTTGTAAATCAAAAATAAAATAATTTTTTTTAAAACTTCAAGAGAAAAGAATTTCTTTTTCATTAATCCCAAAAATTAAAATTGTATATAAACTACCTCTTGATATTCTTCAATTAATTCTTTATTCATTAATTTTTGTAACTTCAATTATTTTTATTAATATAATTCACATATAATATAGGTCTAAATTTATTGATTCAAGCAATTTCAATTTATTTAATTTCAGGATTAACAACAAAAACATTTTGATTTTCCTATTTTTTTTTTTCTTAGGGGTATATTAGTCTTATTTATTTATGTAACATCTTTAGCTTTTAACGAAATATTTAATTTATCAATAAAATAATCTTATCTTTTTATTTTTATTAATTTAATTTATTATTGACAAAAATTCAACTAAATTTTTGCTTATAAATAACGAAATAGAAAGAATTTCTAAAATATTTTCTTATATTTTAGAAAATTATTAATAAATTATTTATTAATTACTTTAATTGTTGTAAAAATTAATCAAATATTTAAATAGCATATTACCTGGTATTGGACGAGCTGATGTTCATTTAGCTTACAAGAAGTGATGCACGTGCTGGTTCCGGCTGTATGATCTGTAGAGGGTCTGGGTTCCTTATAGGTTCTTGTGCTACTTGCACGCAGTGCATAATACTAATTAAAATAAATATCAATTGCTGTTGTCCTTCGAATTATGTTACATGGAAGGAGGACGAGAGGAAAAAAGAGTTGCACCAGTCTCATAAATAGAAGATGGAGGCGACACTCCTTAGTTGTCGTCGTTTGAGCTGGGCTGGTGTAATTGCCTCAGCAGATGCCCACCCTACCAAGATCATCAGGCATGTAAACATAGAAATTTTTTATGAAACCTAAAATAACGACTACTTAATTCATCATCTATTCAGCGCGCGCTGCATGACTCCAAAGAAAAAATTAGTTATTCATTTTAACAATAATATAATGACACGAATAAATTTAAAGGTTAAAGGTTGAACAATAAAAATTTAGCTTTCTATAGCTAATAAAATTAATTTTTTTTTCTTCTTTCTTAATTATTGTAATTTTTAATTTTTATATATACATTTTTTTCTTCTGTTATTTATAAATTCATATGCCAGATTAAGTTATTTAGTTATGTGATATACAGTGTCTCACACCCTTTTTGGAACAGTGTCTAGCAAAAATTTTAAAGGGCTATAAAGCTTAAACAAGGAAAAAAATGCAAAATGTTTAAATGCCAATTTGTTTAATGTTATATCACATTTTAAAAAGAAACTTTAGTTTTTATGCAAATATTAAATAATTAATTAAAATTAGTCAACAACTGAAAACATGTCCAAAACAAGTAAGAACGCTGTAGTCGAGTGAGCTCGACTACCATATACCCTGAACCAAGCCTTAAATGCATTATAGGTTTATCGTTTTTGGGGGCTGGAGTGGGCGTGGCCCGATCTTAGTAATATACCTTCTAAGTTTGGTAACTGTAGCTCTTGAATTGCGGGAGATACAGGCATTTATGGTTTTTTTGTGGGCGGGAGTGGGCGTGGCCCAAAATATTTTGGAGTTCGATCTTAGTAATATACCTTCTAAGTTTGGTAACTGTAGCTCTTAAATTGAGGGAGATACAGGCATTTTTCGTTTTTTGTGGGCGGGAGTGGGCGTGGTCCAAAATTTTTTTCCACATTTATGAAGGGTGTTACTAGCAATATACCTTTAAAATTTGGTGACTTAAGTTTTCAAATTGCGCGAGATATATGGGTTTATCGATTTACACCAACAGGTGTATCGGTTAGGTAGGTGGAGTGGGCGTGGCCATCCAATTTTTTTATCGATCTTTGGGGGAGTTACCAGTAACATACCTGCAAAATTTTGCGACTCTAGCTTGCAAATTACGGCAGATATGCGCATTTTAAATTTCTAGGGACGAAGTTTCTGGGGGCGGCGGATGTGGGCGTGGTCCAAAAATTGGTATGCCAATCTTTGGAGGAGGTTACCAGCAAATTGCCTTCCAAGTTTGGTTACTCTATCTTTAAAATGTTCGGAGATATACGGAGTTATCGATTTACAATCGGAATTGTCGATTATAGGCGCAGGTGTGGGCGTGGCACCACAAATTTGTCATCGGTTCTTAAGGGCGACTACCAGTAATATACCTACCAAATTTGACGTTCCCTACTCAAAAACTGCGGAAGATATAGCCATTTGAAAATTTTAGGGGCGGGGGTGATGGGGGCGTCGGAGATGGGCGTGGCACATGCCTATCTTTCAAGGACCTCGCCAACAACCTACCAACCAAAATTGGTGACTGTATCCATTAAATTGTGAGAGATATGTGGAATTTACTGCTATCGAAAATCTAAATGTATCGATAATTCAGAAACTGAGGCAGTTATCGATAAAAATAACGCAAACTTGATCTGCGCCTGGTATACGAGATCTTATATTCCAAATTTGAAGTCTCTAGCTCTTATAGTCTCTGAGATCCGCGTTCTCATACAGACGGACAGACGGACAGACAGACGGACAGGGCTAGATCGACTCGGCTATTGATCCTGATCAAGAATATATATACTTTATGGGGTCGGAGATGCTTCCTTCTGCCTGTTACATACATTTGCACAAAACCATTATACCCTTTTTACCCATTTTTAATGGGTTCAGGGTATAAAAAGTGTCACAGCTTATTTGAAACAGTCTTAAGAAAAGTTAAATATTTGGCGTATAAAAGTTTAAAAAAGGAAGTTAATACTTAGTATGATATCCTTTAACCTTAACAACTGCGCTTAACCTATTTTTCATGGAAGATACCAGCTTCCGGGTAGTTTCTGGACTGATCTTGCTCCACTCCTCCAGCAGAGCATTTTGGAGATCCTGTTTGCAGGATATGTTGTGGTTCCGGATATTATTTTCCAGCAGAGCCCACAATTTTCAAGAACATTTAAATCTGGAGACTGGGGCGGTGGAATTATCATGTGGGGGCAGTTCGATCTAAGCCAGGACTGTACTATTCCGGCCTTATGCTGGCAGAACCGGAAAGTACGTCGGATTCCTAGTTTCTCGGCACTTTGAAGTAACTTTTCCTTTAGTATATCAAAGTACACATATTTGTCCATTGTTGTTTCAATAAACACAAAATTTCCGCCGCGGGCTGTCGAGATAGATGCCCATACCAGGACACTTCCTCCGCAGTGCTTGACTGTTGCCTTTCAGTTTTTGGAGTGTCGCCACACATAATTCCGTCCGTCCGAGCCAAAAATGTTTAATTTGTACTCAAATTCAAATATGATTGTGTTCCAGAACTCCAAATCCTTGTCCGAGTGGATTTTGACGAACGTCATCCTAGACCCTATGTTTGTTGCGCTTATAAATTTCATTTTCCATTGTTCTCGGGCATTTAGGTCATGGTGGCGCAGAGCTTGGAGCACAGTTCCCATACTGAACTTTTTCCTTATTTCATCCTGCACCTATTGAGTCAGTTTTTGAGCCGATAGCTTAAGATTTCCCCTTGTTTTCCTGATGATCCTCGGCTCGTCCTGCTCGGAGAAAATCGGGGTTGGTGCCATTCCGCCCTTGTCCTCTGTCCGATTTTCTTCGACGAAACTCCGAATGATGTAGAATACAGTTGAGGTGTTTAGATTGACCATTTTAGCTACTTTACGAATTGAATATCTAATTTTGAAGTGTTCCAGGATGAGTTTACACTGATCAATGGTAGTCCGTTTGCCCATTGTCCTTGTTGGCAGGTTGCAGCCCAAATGCGGGAAAAAACTAAACTGACTTAAAAGGTTGGTCTATTTCTACCGTAAATATTCAACTTTAGGTAAAAAATCCGGGTTTTATGGCACCCAGGTGTCCAGAATGTAACTGTTCCAAATAAGCTGGGATCATAAAATTAGGTACTTTTTTACATAACCCGACCTAGCGGGTGTGGAAATCCCAGTTTATCAGGGTCATATATTAATTTTGGTGGTTAATATATGTACCTGCCATGGGTCTTTGGAATTTTTGAAAAATAATGCATAATGGTTTATGGCAGGTAATTGAAATTTTTGCTAGACGCTGTTCCAAATAAGGTGTGAGACACTGTATATACTGTTTGCGCTATCAGATTTTTAATAGCTTTAGTTCCAAATAAATACACTAAGTTATTTCTTAACGTTATAAAGTTTATTCACAAATGTATTGTATGTATGTATTATTTAATTATTATAGAATAGTAGCCAATTGCTTAGTCTTTCAACAACGAGAGAATATTTAACTTAGAACCGCTCGAGTTATGCGAACCAACAGCTCAATTATCAATCATCAACAAGGTAGAGTGTAAACTCACTAGCTGTACAGAGAGAGATAGAGGGAGAGAGCGCTGCACAAGAGAGCGCAGTAAAGAAGAGCGCTGATAACGCTGGCTGCTGCAGCAGCTGTGTAAATGCAACTTATAATACTCTATATTTATTGAGACGCGCAGGGCTCCAAATGTTCATCAAATTAATGACTAACAAAATTGCTGCTGACGCCAACATACACCTCCCGTTGAAAGGCTCCCTTTCAACAGTAAATCTAATAGGCGGCAGACACATCTTGTTCACGGCACTGCTGATCATTCTTCTTGGTGTCTTCAAGTCAGCAACTCGAGCAATGCCATCTCTGCCCGGAATTACAGCTTGCACTCTGGCTAGTGACAAGCTCGTTTTCGGCGGATTCTGGTCCTTAACGAGACATACATCATTCAGTTGAATCGAACGAGCTGGAGTTCTCCATTTAGCACGCTGTTGAAGGAGTGTGAGATACTCCTTACGCCACTGTGCACAAAAGATTTGATGTAGGTGGGTCACTCGGTGCCAAACATCCAAGCGGTTGCAGGCTAGGCTCGTTAGATTCGGTTCCAGAATTGCTGCTGGATCTCCGCCAATCACACAATTGGCCGGAACACATCTACATCGCCAGGATTTTCTGAAATTGGATCTAACAGTGGAGAATTAGTTGTTGCCACACTGACAAGTGCTCGCCACTCATCACAAACGAGCACCGACTGATCAACCCAGTGGTAATGGTGTTGCCTTGCGGTGTTCACTGCAGCCTCCAGATTTTGGCGGCAGTGCTGTAACTCCAGGAGCTGGATCTTCGTTTCGTGCTTACTCTTGCTGTAGCTCTCGGTCAGCTGCAGCGTCCGACCGAATTTCACCGCCTGCTGTTGCAGCTGCACCAACTCTGCACTCTGTATGGCTATCTGTTGCTGTAGATACTGCCGTTCGCTGGCATGTTGTTTGGCCGCCCGTATTGAAGCTGGATTAGTTCTAGTTGGTGCGCCTGCTCCACATCGAGTTGTCTTTGCCGTAGGTCCGTATTGATGCGCTGCAGCTGCTGCATCTCCCAACATCGACGAACAACCTCTTCCGGTCGCTCATCAGCAATCGAGACGTCCTCTAATGCGTAATTGGTGATTAACAATGTAGTTCGGCTTAAGCGTTGACCACCACCTGTAACTACCCAGCCAAGGCGAGTCTTTTGTAACAAAGGCAGTCCGGGCACGAGCCTGATCTGCCCAACACACAACAAATCGTAGAACATGCTGGCTCCAATCAGCAAATCCACACACTGAGGCTTGTAGAATGTGGGATCAGCCATTCGTATGTTAGCCGGAATATTCCAATTTTGTATGTCAATTGGAACGCCGGCTGACTATCCGTAATCGTGGGTGAGACCAACGCAGTGATTGAAGCGGCATAATCCGATGTTTGGGTTTTAAAATCAATTTCCACCGTGCGACCTTCCGTGCGAATATTAGTGTCATCAAGACCAGACACTAGAGTTGAAGATCGCGCTGTTTTTAACTGCAACTGCTGCGCCAGCCGAGAGGTAACTAGATGCAGCTGAGAGCCTGAACCCGGCAAAGGTCTGCATGGAACAAATCGGCCGGTTCGACTTTTAACAAGAATACTAGCAGTGGCCAGTAGCACCGCATCTGCTGAACCATCCAGTGCAGCAAGAGAAACAGCAGAATATGGTAAAATGCATGACGAAGACGAAGAAGACGCGATGAGAGCAGATTCACTATTGCATTGGCTGGCTGCTGGGAAATGTTCTCGTCAAAGTGCAGCAAGGTATGATGCCTATTGCCGCAGACATGGCAATGCCCACTGCCGCACTCACGAGAATGGTGTCCAGCCTTTAAACAATTAAGGCAAAGGGCCATCTTCTTCACTTCCCTTTGTCGCATAGAGGGAGAAAGGTTTCCAAATCGGCTGCACGTATAAATAGTGTGGCCGACACAATTACAAAATGGGCACGTAGAATTGTTATTTTGGGATGCCATCGTCTACTGGGGTTAGTCTTTTGATTGTTTTTTCCCACCTGAGAATTGAAGGAATGATATGCCATTGCATGCGCCAGGCTGTCTAGCTTTCGACATCGCTTCTCCAAGAACGCATAGAATTCTTCAGCTGAGGGTATTTGGTCCATAGGTGCAGCCTCCTCCCAACAAATCTGAGTAGAGACGTCCAGCTTTTGTAGCAGCATGTGTATGACCATGCCGCCAGCTATTTCCTGCGTGCTTCCCAAGGATTCAAGTGCGCGCATCTGCGAGTGAGCTTCCCTGCTGAAGTCGAATCCACCTTTTTGAGGCCAATAATCTCCTTGATGTGCTATTGACACACTAATCGCTTATTATTGAACCGTTTGTTCAGAATGTCCAAAGCAGCACGATAGTTCGTACTGGATATTTCTAGCGAACGTACAGATTCTAAAGCCAAGCCCGACAAACACGACCGCAAATGTTGAAGCTTTTCCATATCACTAAGCTCAGTGTCTTTTTCAATAATCGAGTTAAACATGGAAATAAAGTTTGCGTATTCCGTGTAACCGCCAAAGAATGTAGGCAGTTTGAGCTCCGGTAAGCGGGGTCGATGAGAGCGATCAATAATGATGGGAGTAGACCGATCAGCTGCCGACCAAACATTCCGAAATGTTGACGATAAGGAACGCGATTCGAACATTTCAAGCTGCCTTTTTTAACTGAAATTCCAGTAACATGTTCAGATCCAGAAAGTTTCTGCTCAGCTGCTGAGCTGCTCTAAGGTTGACTTGATTTGAACCGAATTAAACGAACTTATAACAGATACCGGCCACAACTCGTCAAGCCTCTGTAGATCACTATAAATCGATTCAGTCTTGCGCTTATAATAAGAAATAGGCGCAGGCACACTTTCACTGGACGCGACTGTTGTGTTCATATTAAGAAGACAAATCGCTCACGCTCAGCTGCTTATGTACCGACGCACGAAAAGTTCACAAAAGTTCAAAGCGAAACAGTGGCACACTAAGCGGCGATTATGAAGCGATTTGATTTGCACTTGTCTTTTAATGTTTTATCGTGTTCAATTATGTTTTTATTAGCAACTAATATGATCACTAATATTTGATGTTTGTATTGTTGTTTGGTTTGTGTTGTTATTTATTAAATGCACTTAATAAACAAGTATCACGCCGGGGTCACCAATGTTTGCGCTATCAGCTTTTTGATAGCTTTAGTTCCAAATAAATACACTGTTATTTCTTAACGTTATAAAGTTTATTCACAAATGTATGTATTATTTGATTATTATAGACTAGAAGTCAATTGCTTAGTCTTTCAACAACGAGAGAATATTTAACTTAGAACCGCTCGAGTTATGCGAACCAACAGCTCAATTATCAATCATCAACAAGGTAGAGTGTAAACTCAGTAGCTGTACAGAGAGAGATAGTGCACAAGAGAGCGCAGTAAAGAAGAGCGCTGATAACGCTGGCTGCGGCAGCTCGAACTTAAGCACTTAACATAATTTGCATGTGTAATAATACTTTATATTTATTGAGCCGACATATACTATAACATAATTGTATTTATTTACATTTAAATTATTA
>JAWNLR010000482.1:0-23691 GCA_035042205.1 Drosophila infuscata
ATATATGTTTATATAAATTTGTATATATGTGCTTCACATGTGTCAGTTGTGAGGCACAACGAAAATTTATCCGACAGATACAATGCGACAAATGTTTCGCTTTCGAGCTGCGCTTGAGGCACGCACACTTTTCGCGCTTTTCGCTTAAAACCCGTTGCAAGTTGTTGTTGTTGACTTTTTTATGAATTATTTTATGAACTGCTGCAGCGGCAGCATATTTTGTTCGCATACAGCAGCAACATCAAAATGCAACAAAATACAACCGCATGAGGCAACTTTATTTTGGCGCTGAGCTCTTTATTAGTTGCATGCAACCGAAATGCAAAACTGAACGAAATGATAAATGATAAATGGTGCATATTATTCAATTAAGCAGAGATACAACAGATAGCCGATCAGCCAATGGGCTATTTATTGTTTCAACAGTTTAACGGTTTATTTTAAATGCCTTAAATTACTTAACTTTTTGAGTGCAATCCAAGTGAATATTGTAGATCGTCTCAAGCTCGATAGCTGAAATTGGTTTTACCTAGCATTATTTTATGTATTTTAATTGAATATAACCAATACTCAGATAATATGTTGTCTGATTAGTGGTAGTGATCGGAACATAAGTCAAAATTATAATCTGAAAATCGGGATATCGGCATAGGTCGAACCTTAAAAATTCTGTAACTTCGTCAAAACTCAACGCATTTTCAAAGCAAGGGCGCTTTAATCATAGTTTGTCTTCTAGATCAATTGTACATTTAAAGTTGAAATCGTCGGAACATAAGTCAAAATTATAGTCCGAAAAATTATACCAGTAATATACCTACCAACTCAAAAACTGCGAAAGTTATAGGCGTTTAATTGTTTCAGCATCGGAGGTGGGCGTGGCACATGTCGATCTTTGAAAGACATCGCCAACAACCTACCAACCAAAATTGGTGACTAAATCCAAAAAATTGTGGGAGATATGTGGCTATATCGATGCTTATCGATTTTCGCGCTCCCTAGTGGACGTAGGACTAAAACCTTGACACCTTAACTTTTGAGGATACTTTCAAGTATATGTTGAAAGTTTCAAATCTCTATCTCAAAGGGTGTCGAAGAAACCTACGCTCAAACAGACGGACAGATAGCATGACGGACATTGCACAAACCCAATATACTATTAAATTTTCGGTATCATAGAATAAAAATAGTGCATTAAGACTCAGTGCAGGGTATCCAATAATCTACCACTTTTGTTGTTCTGCTTCTTTATTTCAGGACAGAATTTAGCAACGTATAATTTATTGTTATTGTTATTATTATCATTATTAATAAATATTAAAAATAATTTCATTATTATTTGTGTGACTTTGAAAAACTCGATAGCTATTGAAAAAGCTCAATAGCTCAACAAACATATTATTATTATTGTATTATATTGATGTTAGTTTTTATTAATTATATATTTGTACGCCGCTTAAACTGGTTTGCATCAATCCTTGTCTGCAGCCTACGTCTGGCGAGTTGCTGGAGGTGGTATTATGTTTGGTATGGCGATGACACGGCCGTTCGAACGTGGAATCGACATTGGCGCCAGTTCATTCCAGGCATTGAGCACCGGATCGTACTCGTCGACAGTGTTGAGCGGACGACAGTCACTATCTTCGCCGCCAACGGCAATCAACCGATCTCCAAACAAAGCACAACCGATCCCATTGCGTGCCTCTGCCAGCGAACAAATCTGTGTCCACGAATTGGAAGATGGATCATAACGTTCCTCGCTTACCCAATAAAATCTCTCGTGTTCAATGTCACCCAAGGCATAGATAAATCCATTTGCAGCTGCGACACCAACGTTGCTTCTCCTTCGCTTCATTTGCGCCCGATTACTCCATTTGTTTGTTTTTGGATCGTAGCATTCGACTGAGTTATGAGAGTCGCCTTCTTCGAATCCGCCAACAGCATAGAGGCAACCACCCAACACCGCAACACCAAAGGCCGAACGCTTCTCGGACATCGGCGACACATAGCTCCACTCACCCGTAATGGGATCCCAGCGTTCAACAGTATTCAGGAAGTTGCTACCAGAATGCCCACCTACCGCATAGAGTTGTCCCTCCAGCACCGCAACGCATAGATCCCGACGGGGCGTTCTCATTGGATTGAGTGGCACGCGGGCCATCGTGTTAAGGTCAATGCTCTCTACAGAGTTCAATATACTACCCTCTTTATTATATCCGCCTACCAAAATCAGTTTTTTACCCATGACAGCGGCTTCAAAATCCGTACGTCCATCGATCGTATGCTCCCAAGTCGTCCTCTTGTTCAGCTGCGGACAGTAGCTCTCAATGGTAGTATTCCACGGGTGGCCCTCACCTCTGCCACCCACAACCAGCAATTGGCCACCAGCAGTGCGTTTGCGGGGCTTGGTTTGTTGTGTGGCAGCTACAGACGATCGGCAGTCGGGAGGCAGTGAATGCCATTTGAAGGCCTCGAACAGCAGTTGATGACACTCATTGCTGGCGCCGCACTCTTTATCCACGTGATCCACAAGGAATGTTGGCTGCAACAGCGACAGACGCACCTTGGAGAGCAGCTCAGGTATATGCTGCTCACGAGTGGACGCATCGTGGCGCACCCACGACATCATCGTGTGGAAGACGTCCTCCTCGCTTGACACATTGAGCTCATCGCTGGACAGCAGCTTGCCCAGCTGGTTGGCGTTTAGTTGAAGGAACTCCTGATTTTGGCACACCTCCATAAAGTGCTGGCAGATGAACGCCTGTGCCACTTGCAGCAGCTCAGTGCAGTCCAGTTGATCCGCCAATAATGCGTATCTCAAACAATTGGACGGGTGCAGCCGGCGAGCGAGAAAATTGCAGCATTTCTTTACCACAGGGATCACCTGGAGCAGGTTGGCGGTGGCCACCAGCGACTCGGCAGTGTCCTCGTGCATCTCAATGCATCCGGTGTAACAATGCTGGACGAGGAGCTGCAACGCATCGCCATCCACCTCGCCAAGGGTCACCAGCTGCGAGTACCAAGCGATGAGCGGACACCCGTTTGCCGTCGATCCCAGCGATGAGGACCACATCGCACAGCTGCTGGCTCTCCACAAAGTGTTTCATTCGCTTCAATAAGGAGTCTGCATGGCTGCCCACACTGGAATCTCTTGACAAAGACTCCATCCTATTCTCCGCCTTCTTCGATGTTGACGCCATCGTGTCTTGATATTCTTTAGGAAAGTACAAATTAATTTCATATAAGAGATAAAAGAAGAAGCAGGTTTCAGAGCTATCTGGCAGCCTTGTTGCCAGTGCCCCGATACTAACTAAGTGATAGCCAAAAAAAATATTGATGAAAAATAAAGAAGAATGGATCTGATGACAAAAGAGCACTTTGAAGAAACAAAATCGCGCATTCAACAAGTTGCGCTCTGAACAAGTCTCAAACTGGCAAAGACTAAAAAAGAAAATTGCAGGGTATCACAAAGTAGTAGAAATATAGCTATGAATTTAAATACAATTGCGAAAAATCAAAACAAAACTTTAAGCTCTAAAATTTTTATAAATGATCATTTTATTTTTATTGTTAAAGAACTCCAAGGATCTATGCTCTTCTGCTGACTTTTGGTATTAGTATTTGGAGATGAATCTACATTATTTTGTATAGTGTATTTGTTAATTTTATTTTACAGAGAAAAAAAAGAGCTGGGGGAGTCGAATCGGATATAATGGACTGCAGTGTAATAGAGCCACTACTGTTGATTGCAGGTGGTGCAGAAGAAATAACCTGCATCAACTGCTGACCATTATCAACAGCAGGTGTTAGCGGTGCAGGGGGCAATGACAGACTCGAGGCAAGGCAGGCTCAGCCGATCGTTTCTGATTAAGAGACTCATTCAACAGTTTTACACTATTAAATTGATTCTCCATTGCCTCAAAAACAGCTCTGAGCGTACTAAAAGCTAGCAAAACTAAAAGCACTCAAGAATTTCTACGGAACTAGAATAGCTGAAACAACAACACGTAACAACATAGTTATGAGAGCACACGAAAGTCGAGAGAGCGACACGACAGTCGAGAGAGTGAGAGTAATAAAGCTTTACGAGAGCAGACGAAATTCGAGAGAGCGAGAGACAACAACAATGCGAAGCGAGCGAGCGAGCGATGTGAGTAAGACAAAACAACTGTTGACCGCGCCCTGTGTGCCGGCAAAAATAAATACTTTTGTGTTTTGCAGCAAAGTTAATGATCAGAAAACATAAAATTACCAAAGCAATCACAGAGTAATTCCGAAGAACAACAGCACAGATATGTTTTATATTAAACAAATTAAATACACGAGATAAAATTTAATAACAATCACTGCAGCACTGCAAAAACACAACCGAACACAGCAAATGCTAAGACACAATAACCTAACATTTTAGTTCTGTTAATAACAGACTGATGAATCATACTCAGAACTGAATTGAGTGGAATTACGAACATTGAGTGCAGCACACAAACCAAACAAGTCGGGTGAGCTCGACTTAAAGATACTCTCAACGGAAATTTCATTTTGCAGGTGCATTTAACAACGTATAATTAATTATTAACAATTTTATAATTATTATTATTATTGTTAGAATTTTTGTATAGGAGATAAGTGAACAAGATGCAGTCAAGTCTCGTAGTTGACTAAATCGGATAACTATATTATATATAGAAGTTATTGTAACAATTTTTTTATAACAAAGTAAGATTTTAATACTAAAATAATACCCTCAAAGCTTTAAAAACTACTCCATCATTTTGAAAAAAAATATATATACGAGGGTGGTTTGATGAGTACCTGACCTTGACGCCAGATGGCGCCACTATTGCAATATGACGTGACTATCGTATAGTACATAAACCTAAACAGCCACAGTGAAAATTTCAGTCAAATCGGACTTTTAGTTTTGTTTTCACCACGTGTCAAAGCAGTCGTGTCCACGCATTTTAGAAAAATGGAAAAAGAGCAATATCGGTCGGTGATTCGATTCTTCTTTTTGGAGGGGAAATCACGCAGTGAAATCAAAGAACGCTTGGATACTGTGTACGGTGACTCTGCTCCTTCGATGACCACCGTCAAAAATTGGTTTAGTGAGTTTCAACGTGGTCGCACGTCCGTTTTTGATGAGCCACGACCAGGTGGCCCGAAAACAGCAACCACGGAGGATAAAGTGAAGAAAATACATGATCTGGTATTGTCAGACCTCCGGTTGAAGGTGCGCGAGTTAGCTGAGACAGTAGGCATCTCAACAGAACGAGTGTTTCATGTCCTACATGAAATATTGGGTATGAGAAAGCTATCGGCGCGATGGGTGCCGCGTTTGCTCACACCAGACAATAAGCGCAACCGCGTGACCACTTCGGAGCATGGTTTGGCGCTGTTAAAGCGTAATCCGAAGGAATTTTTGCGTCGATTCGTGACTGTTGACGAAACATGGATTCACTGGTACACACCAGAGACCAAAGAACAGTCGAAACAGTGGACTTCACCTGGCGAATCTGCCCCGAAGAAGGCGAAAACTGTTCCATCGGCCGGAAAGGTGATGGCCACGGTTTTCTGGAATTCGAAAGGTATTATCCTCATAGATTACCTAGAGAAGGGAAGAACGATTACAGGGCTCTACTATGCCGAACTATTGGGAAGATTTGACGCCGAGTTGAAGAAGAAACGGCCCCATTTGGTGAAGAAGAAAGTGCTCTTCCACCATGATAACGCTCCCGCTCACACCTCCGGCGTCGCCCAGGCCAAATTGGTCGAATTACGCTACGAACTGCTGCCCCATCCACCTTATTCTCCGGATTTGGCCCCTTGCGACTTTTTCTTGTTCCCAAATTTGAAAAAGTCAATCGCTGGGCAGAAATTTCGGTCGAACGAGGAGGTTATTGCCACTACGGAGACGTATTTTGCGGATCTACAGAAATTATATTTTTTAGAGGGGATAAAAAAGTTGGAGCATCGCTGGAATAAATGTGTAGAGCTGAAAGGGGATTATATTGAAAAATAAAAAATAATTTTTCCAAAAATTTTCGTTTTTCTTATGTAGGTCAGGTACTCATCAAACCACCCCCGTATATACAGTGGCTTGCAGCCCCAATCGCCCAGTGTCTAGCAACAAATTTAAAGTGCTATAAAGTTTAAACAAGGAAACAAATTCAAAATGTTTAAATGCCAATTTGTTTAATGTTATATGACATTTGAAAAACAAACTTTAGTTTTTATTTAAATATTAATTAATTAATTAAAATTAGTCAAAAACTGAAAACATAAGACAAAATACATATGCAGCTCAGTTCGCCCAGTCTTAAAAAAGTTACATATTTGGCGTATAAAAGCTTAAATAAGGATGTTAATACTTAATATGATATTCTTTAGCCTTAACAACTTCCCTTAATCTATTATTCATGGAAGATACCAGCTTCCAGATAGTTTCTGGGCTGATCCTGCTCCACTCCTCCAGCAGAGCATTTTTGAGATCTTGTTTGCTGGATATCTAGTAATTCCGGATGTTATTTTCCAGCAGAGCCCACAAATTTTCAATAATATTTAAGTCTGGAGACTGTGCCGGTGGAATCATTACGTTGGGGCAGTTCAATCTAAGCCAGGACTGTGCTATTCCGCCTTATGCTTCGGGTCGTTGTCGAGGCAGATCCGGAAAGTACGTCGGTTTCCAGCTTCTCGGCACTTTGGAGTAAATTTTCCTTTACTATATCAAAGTACACATTCTTGTCCATTGTTGTTTAAAAAATCACAAAATTTCCGACACCGGCTGCCGAGATAGATGCCCCTACCAGGACACTTCCTCCGCAGTGCTTGACTGTTGCCTTTAAGTTTTTGGGACTCAGCTCAGTATTGGAGTGTCGCCACCCATAATTCCGTCCGTCCGCGCCAAAAATGTTTATTTTGTACTCAAATTCAAATATGACTATGTTCCAGAACTCCAAATCCTTGTCCAAGTGGATTTTGGCGAACGTTATCCTATACCCTCTATTTTTTGCGCTTGGAAATTTCGTTTTCCGTTGCTCTCGGGCATTAAAGTCATGGTTACGCAAAACCAGTAGCACAGTTTTCAAACTGAACTTTTTCCTTATTTCATCCTGCATCTATGAAGTTAGTTTCTAAGCCGATAGCTTAAGATTTCGCCTTATTTTCTTGATGATCCTTGGCTCGTCCTGCTTGGTGAAAATCGGATTTGGTGCCATTCCGCCCTTGTCCTCTGTCCAATTTTCGTCCACGAAACTCCAAATGATGTAGAATACAGTTGAGGTGTTTAGATTGACCATTTTAGCTATTTGGCGATAATAATATCCGATTTTTAAGTGTTCCAGAATGAGTTTCCTTTGCTCAATGGTAGTCAGTTAGCCCATGGTCCTTGTGGGCTTGTTGCACCCGAATTGCAGGAAAAAACTAAACTGACTATGGAGGATTGGTCTATTAAAACCGAAAATATTCAACCTGACAAAAAAATTCCGGGTTTTATGGCACCCAGGTGTCCATAATGTAACTGGGCGAAATAACGTGCATACCTAAAAAGAGGTACTTTCTTACATAACCCTACCTATCAGGTGGAAAAAACACAGTTTATTAGGGTCATATATTAATTTTGGTGGTCAATAAATGTACCTACCATGGGTCTTTGGAATTTTTGAAAAATATTCAATAATGAGTTTATGGCAGGCAAATGAAATTGTTGTTAGACACTGGGCGATTGGGGCTGCAAGCCACTGTACATATCTGTTTAGTCAAACTAAATAACTCTTGACAACTCTGTTACAAAATTT
Source organism: Drosophila infuscata (assembly GCA_035042205.1). Taxonomy (NCBI): domain Eukaryota; kingdom Metazoa; phylum Arthropoda; class Insecta; order Diptera; family Drosophilidae; genus Drosophila; species Drosophila infuscata. Next base: position 7,794 of record JAWNLR010000482.1, read on the forward strand.
AAAATCATCGATAGTATCGACTATCGTTTAGTCTAAGCAAGCCTGTTGATCAAGAAGAAGCGCGCACTTTTTCGTGTCGGCAAAAATAAAGTGTAAAATAATTAATTAAATCACCGCCCAGACTCTCAGTTTCATGCTTGCATAAAAAACGCTTTATGCATTCAATATTTTGGCGCCCAACGTGGGGCAGTGATTTAATAAATTATTAAAAACAATTGGACAATTTCGCATTTCGGCAACTTTCGTGCATCATTGCAAAATTCGGCTTGCGCGTAAATACAAACATACACATATATACAAACACACATGTATATATGTATGTAAGTGCATCAACTAATTTGGTTTGAACATTATACTCGGGGAAAGTGTTAAAATCGTTAACTAAACCGATCCCGAAATTCGTCGCAGCAACAACACACACACACACACAACCTAAAATAACGGTTTGTGCGCTGTCTCTATCGCCGTTTTCGCCGTTACGCTTGGCCTTGATCTTATTTTTTCGTCTTCTGCCATTACGTCGCTTCGCTTTTCGCATTTTTTGCACTTCTACTAAAACGGCCAGTGCGCTGCTCGCATTCGTCGCTTCAGTCGCTGCCTTTAGTAGTTTGTCTTAATTTCGTCATTCGCCTGTGTAATAGCTGCAACTGCGATCGATGCCGTTGTAGTTCATATTCGCACAAACAAACAAAAATCTGTTTTCGTCGTTATTTTGCACGTCAAGCAGAACTCAAGCTGCGTTGCTAATTTTCTTGGTTCGATTTCGTTGCACATTTTTAAAACATGTCGCATTCACTGGAAGACTACCGACGCCAGCGTGCAAATGTTAAAAGAAACATTTCGCGCATTAAAACCTTGGTCGATGGACAATCTGGAGAAGATTCTAAAAAGTCACCTGCTGATCTTCAATGTCGTTTAGGCATTTTGGAATCGTACTTCAAGCAATCGTTGGCAATTCAATCGGAAATAGAAGCTCTGGATCCAAACGATAATGGACGCGCAGAATTGGAAGACAACTATATATATATCAAATTGGCAATAAAGCAATTGCTCGGTGAAGACTTAAACAGTACAGTGAATGATACAGTATCATCACACGTTGATTACCATCCTCAACCACCACGCTTGCCTAGTTTGGCCTTGCCTACATTCGACGGCAATCACTTAGAATATAAAAACTTCATTTGCTCGTTCAATCAAATCGTTAACGGAACGAACATAACAAATATTGAGAAGTTCAATTATCTGCTCAACTGCTTAAAGGGCGCTGCGCTGGAATGCGTGAACGCATTCCCAGTCACTAATGAAAACTATTCTAAAGCCTTAGAAAAGTTAAAGTCTCGGTTTGACAAGCCAGCGTTGATATTCACCGAGACTATATCGTCGATTTTTCAGTTGCCTTCAGTGAGCTCATCAAACGCTTTTCAACTACGTTCGTTAATCGATAATGCATCGGCATTATTTAGTTCGCTTTCGTCCTTGGGCTCTGATACTGAGATAGCTCAAGCAATGCTAATCTATGTGGTTTTAGAGAAATGTGATCAGGAAACTAGAAACAAATGGAATCTATCGCTGGATTATTCAACAATCCCATCTTGGGCTAAATGCATGGTAGTACTGGAACGTCATTGTCAATTCTTGCTATCTTCAGGTTCAACCATCAACCAAAACCATTCCAAATCAACTCGTAATCCTGGCAAAGGACATAACTCGTCGTTCGCGCTTGCTACCACTGCTTGTGCGTTGTGCTCAAGTTGAACTCATAAATTGATGGGCTGCGAACAATTTAAATCACTGGATGCGCTGCAACGTTTTGATGTCGCAAAACGTCACCGACTGTGTCTTAATTGTTTGTCTAAGGGTCATCAAATGGCCGATTGCCCTTCAACAAATCGCTGTCGCTATTGTAAGAGATCGCACCACACCTTGTTACACAACGATAATCTACATACCACAACACAACCAAGCGTTCCTCCAGCCACCCAAGCAGTAACACACAATCATTCGCAATTGGAAAATCGTAAACCTCAGGTTCTTTTAGCAACGGCTATGGTCCTGGTCAGAGATTCAAATGGCACCTACAGATTAGGCCGTGCTCTTCTGGACTCGTGTTCGCAGGTGAATTTCGTCACCGATTCGTTCGCTCAGAAGCTTCGACTCAAAAGAGAGAAATACGATGTGCAAATCAGCAGTATTGGCCATGCACGGACAGACATAACTTCTCTTACAACTACATCAATAAAATCTCGTTTGTCATCGTTTGAACTATCATTGGATCTCTGCGTCACTTCGTATATAGCTTATCAGCCGGATATCAACATCGACATTTCGAATTGGAAGATGCCAGAAAATACGGTTCTGGCAGATGAAAAATTCTATCAGTCTCGACACGTCGACATGCTTCTAGGTACAGAAGCATTCTTCGACATTCTGTCAGTGGGCCAAATTAAACTTGGTATAGATGGGCCCATTCTCCAAACAACGCTGTTTGGATGGGTAGTGACAGGCAAGTACCACCCGCAACGTGCTATAGAGCTTGCTACTTGCTTTAAACTTGGCGCCACTTCAATCGATGATCATCTTAAATGCGTATGGGAAAAACAGCAGGCACAGGCACAACAGCCGCAGGCAAATCGTCAACAGAAACCGCCATCGCGCCAGCAGGTTGAGGAACCTGGTCCGCCGGCACGCCCACAATTGCCGCAGCGTCTGATTGTGGTGCCAGATCCACCGCACGCCAATCGGCCATTGCCACCGACACCGAAGTGCGGCGAGCCAACGGCTCAGGCGCCCTCTCAACAACAACAGCAGCTGTCGCAGTCGCAGCGCAGCTCGCAGAACAATTTCAAGCCATCGTTACCACCAAGGAGACCTGAGCCGCAGCCACAGACAGCAACAGCCGGCGGACAGCAGCAGCAACTGGCACAGCCGGAGGCGCCGCCGCGCAACAATCGACAATCGGGTGCATCCTCGGGCAATGGGGCGATCTGTGTATCGGCTTCCTCGTCGTCATCCAAACCGGCAGCGGTACTGCCACAACAACAGTCCAACAATCATCTGGGACAGGCCGTCAATCCGCTGGATCCGCTCGACAGCACCGACTCGGACAGCGAACCGGATGAGCCCAACGATCGGGCACGCAACGATGGCACACTTTTGGCCAGTGATCCGCCCAAGCCGCTGCCTGGCTTGGGACCCGTCTCCGAGGACACAACAACAGCAACAACAACAACGAGCACACCGCTGACCCACGGCAGCGGTGGGCCACCAAATCGACCCTTGCCACCGACGCCGGATGACGATGATCAGGCCGGAGATCGTACGCTGATCATGAAGCGCGGCCGTCATACAAAAACTGGTCAGTTGGCTGCCATAAAGGTGATGGATGTTACCGAGGATGAGGAGGAAGAGATAAAGCTTGAGATCAATGTGCTTAAGAAATACTCAAATCATCGCAACATTGCCACTTATTATGGGGCGTTTATTAAGAAATCGCCACCGGGTAAAGATGATCAGCTGTGGCTGGTTATGGAATACTGCGGCGCTGGTTCCGTCACCGATCTGGTCAAGTCGACAAAAGGCCAAAGCCTCAAAGAGGAATGGATCGCATACATTTGCCGCGAAATCTTGCGCGGCCTCAGCTATTTGCACAAGAACAAAGTCAAGGACAAGGACAAGGATAAGGAAAAGAGTCGCAAAGAGAGTCGCAGGGAGCGCAGTCGGTCAAAGGAACGAGAGCGCAAATCTTCAAGAGACAAGGGAGAGAGAAGCAAATCGGATCGCAACAAGGTAGATTCACCAGAGGAGGGCGAACACTGCGACGATTTTGATACGGAGGACCGGGCTGACAGCGAGGATAGCGAATTGGCGCGTCAGCGCGAAAGCGAAGCCGAACAGAAGCTTGGTTGCATCGAGTCACTTGTGCCTGGAAAGGATGGTCATGTTCGAGTTGTTCATGTTCGCACAGCCAATGGCATCTGTTGCCGGCCAATCCACAAGTTGGCCATTTTACCGATGGAGTCTTGATGTATTGAAAGCAGATCCTTTCAAGGCGGCCGGGATGTTTAGTCAAACTAAATAACTCTTGACAACTCTGTTACAAAATTTAAAATCATCGATAGTATCGACTATCGTTTAGTCTAAGCAAGCCTGTTGATCAAGAAGAAGCGCGCACTTTTTCGTGTCGGCAAAAATAAAGTGTAAAATAATTAATTAAATCACCGCCCAGACTCTCAGTTTCATGCTTGCATAAAAAACGCTTTATGCATTCAACAATATCTCTGTATATATTATAAGACAGTTATATTTATATCATATAAAGCCCATTAATGCAGTTAATCAATTTATTATTTTTCGCAACCACGTCCTACCACCCGTATCATCACTTCCACACCCCCTCCCCTTGGCCTATTCAATAAAACTCAACACCAGCCGCAGACAAGCCGTGTCTACACCTCATGTCCATCATTTCTATTAGCATAATGTTGTGAGGACTGATCTGATTGGCAACCAGCAAAATTGGCCAACAAAATTGCCGCCGACGGGATTTGTGATCCCATGTTGATCTTCAGCTAAAGTCTTTCCCCCAAATATATCGAACGTAATTAATTAAGTTGTCCTTCAGGCCACAATGTCGTGTCAATAAAGATTTCGCCAAGTGTTGAGCTATTTGTTAATAAATTTATAATAATCCCCAACGTAAGTTTAATATACAGTGGCTCACATATTGTTTGGGACAGTGCCTAGCACCAATTTTAATTGCCTGCCATAAAGTAATTATGTAATATTTTTCAAAAATTCCAAAGACCCATGGCAGGTACATATATTAACCACAAAAATTAATATATGACCCTAAAAAATTGGGATTTCCCCACCCACTAGGTCGGGTTATGTAAAAAAGTACCTAAATTATAGGTCACAAACTTTCGGCCCAGGTACTTTATGGACACCTGGGTGCCATAAAACCCGGATTTTTTGACCTAAAGTTGATTTTTTTCGGTATAAATAGACCAATCCTTCATAGTCAGTTTAGTTATATCCTGCACCTCGGGTGCAACAAACCAACAAGGACTATGGGCAAACGGACTACCATTGAGCAACGGAAACTCATCCTGGAACACTTCAAAAATGGATATTCACATCGCCAAATAGCTGAAATGGTCAATCTAGCCAAGTCAAATGTGTCCAACATCATTTGGAGTTTCGTCGACGAAAAATGGACAGAGGACAATGGCGGAATTGCACCAAACCCGATTTTCACCGAGCAGGACGAGCCAAGGATCATCAAGATTTCAAGGGGAAATCTTAAGTTATCGGCTCAAAAACTGACTCAATAGGTGCAGGATGAAATAAGGAAAAAGTTCAGTATGGGAAATGTGCTCCAAGTTCTGCGCAACCATGACTTTAAGGCCCAAGTACCACGGAAATAACAATTTATATTAGCAAAAAATACAGGGTATAGGGTGACGTTCGCCAAAATCCACTTGGGCAAGGATTTGGAGTTCTGGAACACAGTCATATTTGAATATGAGTACAAATTCAACATTTTTTGCCATGACGGATGGAATTATATGTGGCGACACTCCAATACTGAGCTGAGTCCCAAAAACTTAAAGGCAACAGTCAAGCACGGCGGAAGAAATGCTTTGGTATGGGCATCTATCTCGGCAGCCGGTGGCGGAAATTTTGTGATTATTGACACAACAATGGACAGGAATGTATACTTCAATATACTAAAGGAAAATTTACTCCAAAGTGCCGAGAAGCTAGGAATCCGACGCACTTTCCGGTTCTACCAGGACAACGACCCCAAGCATAAGTCGGGAATAGTACAGTCCTGGCTTATCTGGAACTGCCCCCACGTGATAATTCCACCGGCCCAGTCTCCAGACTTAAATGTTATTGAAAATTTGTGTGCTCTGCTGGAAAATAACATCCGGAATCACAAGATATCCAGCAAACAGGATCTCCAAAATGCTCTGCAGGAGGAGTGGAGCAGGATCAGTCCAGAAACTACTCGGAAGCTGGTGTCTTCCATGAAAAATAGGTTAAGCGAAGCTATTAAGGCTAAAGGATATCATACTAAGTATTAACATCCTTATGAAAGCTTTTATACGCCAAAAATGTAACTTTTTTTAAGACTGGGCCAAATGTTTGTAACATGAATTTTGGTTATGTTTTCAGATTTTGACTAATTTCAATTAATTAATTAATATTTTAATAAAAACTAAAGTTTGTTTTTCAAATGTGATATAACATTAAACAAATTGGCACTTAAACATTTTGAATTTGTTTCCTTGTTTAATCTTTATAGCACTTTAAATTTTTTGCTAGGCACTGTCCCAAACAATATGTGAGCCACTGTATGTATGTGCATTTATTCCAATGTGTGTCTATTACACTTAGCGAAATACCAAGCACAATGTTCTAAACACAGACACTTTTTTAATTTAAGAAATATTTTGTATGATTCAAGTTATTAATTAATTTTATTAATAATTATTTATTACTATATTATTTATTCCAAAATATAACAATAAGTGATACAACAAGTAAGAATGCTAAACCCTTAACCCAGTTGTTAAATATATTCTTGTTTTTATGGCAAATTTCCCTTTAAAATGATTTCCATTCAAGTGTTCAGTTCTGCAAGTGCATTTCTTACTGAGTATTTTTGCTCACAAGCATATGCATACATACATACAGACATGCATACGTACACGAAACAGTTATCGGGGCTCTGCAGAATACACACAAATATATTGACGCTAGCGTCGATTATCATGTCATCTCTTTCTCACACATGCGCTCGCCTATTTATATGTATACAGAAAATGATTGCGGCTGCTGATAGAAATGAGATCAATATAAGATTATATTTTCGACCATAACTTTGGTGTTTCTTGTCCGATCTTAATGAAATTTCGGCACTTGATCAATAATATGTATTTGCATATTATGTATAAATTAGAATTGCGCCTTTTGAATTGTGGAATTTATTGCTATCGGAAATCGAAATGTATCGATAATTCAGAAACGGAGGCAGTTATCGATAAAATAAAGCAAACTTGATCTGCGCCTGGTACACGAGAGCTATTCTAAATTTGAAGTTTCTAGCTCTTATAGTCTCTGAGATCCGCTTGTTCATACAGACGGACGGACGGACGGACAGACGGACATGGCTATATCGACTCGGCTGTTGATCCTGATCAAGAATATATATACTTTATGGGGTCGGAGATGCTTCCTTCTGCCTGTTACATACATTTGCACAAAACCATTATACCCTTTTTACCCATTTTTAATGGGTTAAGGGTATAAAAATAAGAAAGAAGGCGCTTTATTATTAAATTACGCCCAACTCTGCAACCTCTCGCCCCCACCCACATCCCCTCCTTATGGATATGACTTGCGCTTGACATAAACATAAACTTGGCGCCTTTTGTGATGGCAGCGGCGACTCCAGCCTGGCCAAAGTAAAATGTATCCTGGCCGACGGCTAAGCAACAACAACAGAAACAACAACAAAAAACACCTTGAATATTTTCATTATGAAGTCATTCAGCGCGATTATGAACGCGTGACCCCCGAGGCGATGCACAGCGTCCAAAGTGAAAGAAACCCTCCTCCGCGCACCCCCAAACCCAACCCCTAATGAAGGACAACACTTCAAGTTGGCTGCTGAGGCTGAGGAAGCTGGCGATGTGAAGGTAAATTACAATTTTGTTTATAAGTGGCCTGGCTCGCTCGCTGGCTCGCCCTGGAGGGTCCTCTTGGTCCAGGACTGCTGCGCCCAAGTGCATAATAATAATAATCATAATAATTGCGCCATGGGCGTCAACGTCGTCAACTTTGCCAGACGCCCAGCTACTGGCCAACTCCTGCCCGGCTCCTGCCAACAACAATTGCTTCCAAAGTGCGTGTGACACATTAACGAACACGGGCACAAAAAAAAAGGAAGAAAAGCGCGGAAAAGTGCTAAAGAAAAAGGCGAATAAAATGAACACGGTGGGGGCTAAACTTCAAAAGAAATAAAAAAAAACAAGTAAGAACGCTGTAGTCGAGTGAGCTCGACTACCATATACCCTGAACCAAGCCTTAAATGCATTATAGGTTTATCGTTTTTGGGGGCTGGAGTGGGCGTGGCCCGATCTTAGTAATATACCTTCTAAGTTTGGTAACTGTAGCTCTTGAATTGCGGGAGATACAGGCATTTATGGTTTTTTTGTGGGCGGGAGTGGGCGTGGCCCAAAATATTTTGGAGTTCGATCTTAGTAATATACCTTCTAAGTTTGGTAACTGTAGCTCTTAAATTGAGGGAGATACAGGCATTTTTCGTTTTTTGTGGGCGGGAGTGGGCGTGGTCCAAAATTTTTTTTCCACATTTATGAAGGGTGTTACTAGCAATATACCTTTAAAATTTGGTGACTTAAGTTTTCAAATTGCGCGAGATATATGGGTTTATCGATTTACACCAACAGGTGTATCGGTTTAGGTAGGTGGAGTGGGCGTGGCCATCCAATTTTTTTATCGATCTTTGGGGGAGTTACCAGTAACATACCTGCAAAATTTTGCGACTCTAGCTTGCAAATTACGGCAGATATGCGCATTTTAAATTTCTAGGGACGAAGTTTCTGGGGGCGGCGGATGTGGGCGTGGTCCAAAAATTGGTATGCCAATCTTTGGAGGAGGTTACCAGCAAATTGCCTTCCAAGTTTGGTTACTCTATCTTTAAAATGTTCGGAGATATAGGGAGTTATCGATTTACAATCGGAATTGTCGATTATAGGCGCAGGTGTGGGCGTGGCACCACAAATTTGTTATCGGTTCTTAAGGGCGACTACCAGTAATATACCTACCAAATTTGACGTTCCCTACTCAAAAACTGCGGAAGATATAGCCATTTGAAAATTTTAGGGGCGGGGGTGATGGGGGCGTCGGAGATGGGCGTGGCACATGCCGATCTTTCAAGGACCTCGCCAACAACCTACCAACCAAAATTGGTGACTGTATCCATTAAATTGTGAGAGATATGTGGAATTTACTGCTATCGAAAATCTAAATGTATCGATAATTCAGAAACTGAGGCAGTTATCGATAAAATAACGCAAACTTGATCTGCGCCTGGTATACGAGATCTTATATTCCAAATTTGAAGTCTCTAGCTCTTATAGTCTCTGAGATCCGCGTTTTCATACAGACGGACAGACGGACAGACGGACAGACAGACGGACAGGGCTAGATCGACTCGGCTATTGATCCTGATCAAGAATATATATACTTTATGGGGTCGGAGATGCTTCCTTCTGCCAGTTACATACATTTGCACAAAACCATTATACCCTTTTTACCCATTTTTAATGGGTTCAGGGTATAATAATACGTTTGAATGAAAAAAGTACTTTAATGCCGTGAATTTTACGCGGGATTTCTGTAAAGTGCAGCCGGGGATGGAGGAGGTGATTTCCTCTGCGGTTTGTGTCCAAGTAAATTGAAAATGTTCGTGCGTAAATTGACTTTGAGAGTGGCAACGACATAGGCATAGGCAAATCGAATACCGCATCCAGTTCTTGAGTCCTGTGTGCACCTCATGTCCTTTTTCTATTTTGTAATTCTTTTTTTTTGGAAAGGGTGGGGGGGGGGGGGGGGTTGTTGCCGGCCACTTTTTCAAATTGAATTGTTGGTTGGAGTGCGCAGGCAGCAAATTAAAAAGAAATTAAGCCAATTTGGCCAGGATGGCGGATGCGCGGCTCAATTTCAGCGCCAAGTGCCTTGTTGTGGCTCGTAAATCTTGGGCACATAAATACCAGGAGCCAGGAGCAGTCAGGAAGGAGTCCTTGCCGGGGTCACGTTTCGCTTGGCCTGGCCTGAGTTGGCTTGGCTTTGACTCTGGCAACATCTTCATTTCGGCGTGAAATTCTTTAATCTCATTCAATTCAATTAGTTCGAGTTGACTAGTTAATGCCGCGAATGTCCTTTTTCGGCCAGCTGCCTGCTTAGGTGTGTGCCTGTCCCCTATCCCTTATCGCCTATCGCCTGGCCATGTCCCTATCAGTGTCCTGGCTTTGTGGCTCTTATTGCCGGTCTTTTTGTCACTGCGCATTAACTTTTGCAAAATTATGGCCCAGTTAAGAGCGGAAGCTCTTTCTGACCAGCCGGCGAATTTGTTTGAGATTACATCAAGAAATAATTAAGAGATAACCAGAAACAGATTCAATTTGCGTAACAACTGAAACCACGTGAATAAAGTCATCTCTCTTTTGAAATGAATCAGAACAATATTAGGTTTGCTGTTTCGGTACAGTTACCAAAATAATATTACTAAAATATAGTGAAAATATAAAATTTTTAATTAAACAAAAAATTTACTTAGTCACCAAATTAAATCGCTAAAAGGTCGTTAGTGAAACAGTAGTTATTTTTCTATTATTAATCTTCAAAATATATTTTATAAATATGAATAAGAGTTTGCTGTAGTAAAATGTTTTATTATAGCAAATAGTAACTAATGAATAAATAATTTTTTACCGAGCAAGATTTGTTTAAAATTGAGTTTATTGTAAATAAAAATATAGAGAAATATATGTTTTTAAATTTTTGTTTATTTCTTAGTTAGCTTAAAGCATAAAGTAAAAGAAAATTCTTATTTTTATTTATAATACTTGCATGACTATTTGAATATTTCAAAATTTTTTATTTCCTCTGCGATTATTAAATTTATAATAAACGCTAAATTTTGTTAAAAGCTAACACGAAGTTGATTTTTGTTGGTTCTATTGAAAGTGTAGTCAGGGTATATCTGTAGAGTATTACAGATAATATCCGAATTTTCTATACTGCTGCTGTTGTTGTGGGGTTCTTGTTCAGTTGGTGATTAAGTAATTTTCGCTAAGCTAATCCGTGTTGTAGTGTGTGTGGTGTCTATAATGGTTTCTCTGCCTGGTTGCTGCCACCGAGTTGTGCATCATCGTTTGGCGGTGGGGGAGACTGTTGATTCATGCGCGGCTTGGCGCCCCCAAAAATGCTTGCCGACTGCTTCGTCTCGGCCAGGGCATTAATCGGTTCAGTCACCGATCTGGGCTGGAGCACTATCTTTGGCCGCTCCTCATCGTCGAGACTGGCACTGCTCGTTGCCGCCGGCGACTGAGTAAATACATCATTGGGATTATAGCGTCGACGACGATCCCGATTGCGATTCTCCCCAAAATTCGAAAAGTGTCCGTTGTCATTGCTGATGCTGCGCTGACGTTGGCCTCCACCACGTCTGAAGTCGTCGTTGTTGTTGTTGTTGTTGTGATTATTGTTGGTATTGCGATTATTGTAACTGTATAGGCAGAAAGATATGAGTGAATATCGGAGACATGAGTACTCAGACAAAAAAAAACTATTTCTAAATGCAAAATGCAGAAAAAGGCTTGCCCTAAATCGATAATATTATTATATCATTAAGGAAAACATTTCGATAAAGTTAAAATTCAGAAATAATTAATCAAATTACTCGGCATTCATTTCAGGGCTTAGCTGTCACCTGTTTAATAATTTGTTTCAATAATTAATAATTAGTAATGCCAAGCCTCGATTACAGAAAGTCTCAAATTCGGCATTTAATTTTTCGATTAATTTTACTCACCGATTATTGTAGTTGGCACTCGAGTAGTGTGGAAAACTGCGATTACTCTGGAAACTAGTGGATGATTTCCGTGGCTCCACATTTTGACGGGGACTGCCCAAACTATTACCACCCAGCGAACCATAATCGCTGCTGTTGCTGCCGTCGTTGCCATCATTGTTAAGGCGAGCTCGTCCAAATCCTCCTCTATGCCCCCTGCCCCCGCGAGCTCCACGACCGCCGCGATACCCACCATGTCCAGTACTGCCCTCCAAGCGATCCAGGCGAAAACTGGAACTGGTCGGGGAGCGAGCTGCGCTATCATCGCGTCGATAGTTACGCCGTTGATTGTTATTGTTGTTCGAGGCAGATATGCCACCACCGCCTCCTCCACCTGGTCCAGCACCTGAACTACCCTGTCGCCGATGATCGGCAATATCGATGCGCAATGCCGCCGATAAATTATCGAGCTTAATGCGTCCATTGCGGGAAAGAGCACGCTTCAGTTGCTCGAGTGTGGTGAATTCCACATAGCCAAAACCCTTAAACTCATCCGTTTCACGATCCTTGATAAGGCGCACGTTCTTCACCTCGAAATCCTCGAATATCTTCATTACATCGCCCTGCACGAGCCCCTTGGGCAGATTACCCACAAATGCGATAAAGGGTGGATCGTTGGGCACATCGCAGTGGCTATCGCGAAAATCTCGATTACGATTGTGAAAATGGCGATATTCTTGGGCATCGCCGGCGCGATTATAACGATCACGATTATAATTATTATTATTATTATTGTTGTTGTTGCGATTGTGGTTGCTGCCTCTGTCATTGGTCTTGGACCAGTCCGCCATATTCCACGCGGAGGTCCACTTTTTGTTAATGAATTTTCCTTTTTCAGGTCTGGAGCTCGATTTTCCAGACCGGTCTACGAGAGACATCTGACAAAGGTCTCATAACTTACTATATACAATATCAAACTCAAAATGTAAGGTGCTTTAAAGCTTAAACAAGGAAATAAACAAAAATAACGTTTAAGTGCCAATTTGTTTCAAATTATATCACGTTTGAAAAAGACACTTTAGTTTTTATTAATAAATTAATTAATTAATTAAAATAAGTCAATAGCTGAATTTGGGCTGATCTTGCTCCACTCCTCCAGAATAGCATTTTTGAGATCTTGTATGCTGAATATGTTGAGATTCCGGATATTATTTTCCAGCAGAGCCCACAAATTTTCAATAACATTTAAATCTGGAGACTGGGCCGGCGGAATTATCACGTGGGGACAGCTCCGGATAAGCCAGGACTGCACTTTCCCGGACTTATGCTTGTGGTCGTTGTCTTGGTAAATCCGGAAACTACGTCGGATTCCAGCTTATCGGCACTTTGGAGTAAATTTTCCTTTAGTATATCGAAGTACACATTATTGTACATTGTTTTTTCAATAAACGCCAAATTTCCGACACTGGCTGCTTTATCGCTTGTATATTGCTTTTTCCGTAGTACTCAGGCCTCAAAGTCATAGTTGCGCAAAACCTGGAGCACAGTTTCCACAATGAACTTTTTCCTTATTTCATCCTTATTAAGTCAGTTTTTGAGCCGATAGCTTAAAATTTCCTCTTATTTTCTTGATGATCCTCGGCTTGTCCTGCGGGTTTAGTACTATTTCGCCCTTGTCTTCTGTCCGATTTTCGTCGACGAAACTCCGAATGATTTAGAATACAGTTGGGGTATTTAGATTGACTATTTCAGCCATTTGGCGTTGTGAATATCAAATTTGTAAGTATTCCAGGATGAATTTCCCTCGTACAAAGGTAGTCCGTTTGCCCATTGTCCTTGTTGGCTGGTAGCACACGAAATGCAGGATATAACTAAACTGACTACAAAGGATTGGTCTTTTTATACCGAAACTATTCAAACTTACGTAAAAATCGGGGTTATATGGCACCCAGGTGTCCATAATGTTACTGTTCAAAAAATCTGTGACCATAAACCTGGGTATTTTTTTACATAACCCGATCTAGCATGTGGCGAAACCCCAGTTTATTGGGGTCATATATTCATTTTGGCGATTAATATATGTACCTGCCATGGGTCTTTGGAATTTTTGAAAAATAATGAATAATTTGTTTATGGCAGGCAATTACAATTTTTCTGGACACCATTCAAAATAAACTGTGAGACACTGTATTTAAAATTAACCTTCGAAAAAATGTCAGAACTTATTGTTTGTTTTGATTTTTCGCAATTGTATTTAAATTCATGGCTATATTTATAATACTATGTGATACCCTGTTATTTTATTTTTTCGTCTTTGCCAATTTGAAATTTGTTCAAAGCACAACTCGTTGAAAGCGCGTTTTAGTTTCTTCAAAGTGTTTTTTTCTCATCAGCTCCATTCATCTTTATTTTACATCAATATTTTTTGGCTACCGTTTTATTGATTTTCAGCGGTCAGCGGAACTTGGACCATATTCCCAAATCCGCTGATGCGACATTTGTCAAGAGCAACGAACCCAGCGTTGGGCGACACTTTGGTGTCCAACATCCCCTGGGTAACTTGAGCGCCTGCGCGAATTGCTTATGTTGCACTTTCCGAGATCAGCCGCGACAACTGAGCGGCTTCTCCACGAGAAGTCACGAGGTTTCTTCATACTCATTTTAGACTTGGTTCTAATCGGACTGACGAAGAGGCAAGTTGCCCTTCGAGAAGTAACACAACAAATCGAAACAATATTAAACAAATAAGTTATAATAAATCCGAGTATAACAAAGTATTCTTTTATATATTCATTTTCGAGTGATTCCATTTCCATAATTGGAAACGAAAAGTGAAAAATAATAATAAAACAGAAAAGTGAAAAACAGGAAATAGTTTTGTTAGTGTGGAATCTTCATATATTCCCTTTAAATTATATATATTCTTGTTCCACATGAATAGTAGAGTTGATTTAGCCAAGTCCGTTTGCCAGTCTAAATGAATATCTCAGAGATTAAAAGCAAATAAGAAAATGCAGTTCATTTCATTTGCTCGATAACTGAATAACTTACCTACAGCAAATCAAATCATATTTTTTTAGATATACCTTTCAATAAATACAAAATGTTGGTCATGTCTGATTGAAAATATCCTTCATTGCTATTTATTATCGATAAGATTCGCAATACAAATCACACATTTAAAAATTTATTTTTCTTAACATAATATTGGCCATATTTGATCGATATCAACTCCATTTCGATCAGAATAAATATATATAAATATATATATATATATATATATATATGTATATATATTTATATAATATATATACATATCATATTTAATCGATAACTACATTCATTTCAAAAATATCGATTATGACACAATGTTATATATTGTATTTTTTGTGTTATAATGAATTGCTCAGCGATATAAATTAGAATTATTGCGCTTATTGATAACGAACATGAACTTATTCTCAATTGATCAGATATCGATACTCTCCTGACTCGATTACTTGCTCTCAATAGTATCGGGGCACTGGCAACAAGGTTGCCAGATGGCTCTGAAACCTGCTTCTTCTTTTATCTCACACGAAATTAATTTGTACTTTCATAAAGAATATCAAGACACGATGGCGTCAACATCGAAGATGGTGGAGAATAGAATGGAGTCTTTGTCGAGGGACTCCAGTGTGGGCAGCCATGCAGACTCCTTATTGAAGCGAATGCACCACTTTGTGGAGAGCCAGCAGCTGTGCGATGTGGTCCTCATCGCTGGGATCGACGGCAAACGGGTGTGCGCTCATCGCTTGGTGCTCGCAGCTGCGAGTAAATATTTCTCGGCAATGTTTACCGGATCGATGCGCGAGAGCAAGGAGCAAGAGGTGACCCTTGGCGAGGTGTCCGGCGATGCGTTGCAGCTGCTCGTCCAGCATTGTTACACCGGGTGCATTGAGCTACACGAGGACACTGTCGAATCGCTGCTGGCCACCGCCAACCTGCTCCAGCTGATGCCTGTGGTAAAGAAATGCTGCACTTTTATCGCTCGCCAGCTGAACCCATCCAATTGTTTTGGCTTCGCATTATTGGCGGAGCAACTGAACTGCACAAAGCCGCTGCAAGTGGCACAGGTATTCATCTACCAGCACTTTATGGAGGTGTGCCAGAATCAGGAGTTCCTTCAACTAAACGCCAACCAGCTGGGCAAGCTGCTGTCCAGTGATGAGCTGAATGCGCCAACCGAGCAGGATGTCTTCCACACGATGATGTCGTGGGTGCGCCACGATGCGTCCACTCGTGAGCAGC
>JAWNLR010000483.1:0-68492 GCA_035042205.1 Drosophila infuscata
TTGTTATTATCGCGAATAGTTAAAGCAACAATGTTTACTACATAGTATCGTATGCAATTTGTACATAGATCCACAACATCGTTCTATGTACATTCTTCGTTAAGTTAACAGATCACTGTTAAGACACGACCAGCAACGACTTGCATAGTCAGTCGTTGCATTACACTAAGTAGATACAGTCGCGCCGCGATTATGTTAATTATCTAATAAACGTATGTAACCTATAGTAACTCCACGTGTTGTTAATGGTCATGGGCCCGGTACTTCGAACACCAAGCCTGCATCCATAACCTCCAATCTCCAACAGGTTATGGGCCCAGCACGGCCCCAGTGCGCGAATAATAATAACAATCACTTGGAAACTATAGAGTTTTATAAACGCAAAACGTGAAAAATGAGTGCCTTTATAAAAATAGAACCGCTCTGTGCGGAAAATTACGATACGTGGAAACTACAAATGCAAGCCGTACTAGTGAAGAACGACCTATGGCAGTACGTGGACGGCACTAAGACGTGCCCTCTTACGGACGGCAACGACTCCGCCATATGGAAAACGTATGACGAGAAAGCGCGAGCGGATATAATGTTGGCGATTAGCCCATCCGAATTGGCCGTAATCGAAGGTTGTATGTCAGCCGCCAACTGCTGGAGAAAGCTTCGGGAAACATTTCAATCAAGAGGACCAGTGCGGAAAGCATCCCTCCTGAAGAAAATCGCATTGACGCGACTAAGTGAAGAAGGCAACGCACGCCAACATGTGTATGATTTCTTCGAGGCTGTGAAGCAACTCAAAGAAATTGGCATGACATTAGGCGATGATTTGCTCACCATACTCCTGCTGTACAGTTTGCCCCAATCATACAAAACGTTTCGGTGCGCAATGGAAGCAAGAGATGACCTTCCAAGGTTAGATGTTCTGAAAGTGAAAATACTTGAAGAAGTAAGTGCACGCAGATATTCGTTCGAAAGTGAAGAACAAAACGTGATGTTCGCTTACCGACAAAACGGTAAACGCGATAAGCAGCCTAAAATGCGAGAGAACAGAAAATGTTTTACTTGCAATAAAACGGGACATATAGCGCGCAACTGTCGTAGTAAATCAAGAGGCAAAGGCGAAGAGCCAGAGAACCAAAGAGAGAGAGCAAAGAGAGCTGAAGAAGCCGCGCTCGCTTGCCAAACTAATTTCTGCATGAACAAAGTTGGTATGTGGTGCCTAGACAGTGGATGTACATCGCATATGAGTTCAAATTTGGAATCATTTGAAAACATTGCAATGATCGAAAAGACATTGCATTTGGCAAACAATGAAACGACTCAGATCAGTGGAGTCGGTGATGTACGAATCGCAGTGGAAGAAAACCAAACAAAAGAGAGTGTAACTCTGAGTGAAGTGCTTTATGTGCCCGATCTGAGACAAAGTCTGCTGTCGATCGCAAAGATCACAGACAGAGGTTATGAGGTGCACTTCAGAAAAAATGATGCGTTAATCGTGAAAAACGATAATACTGTTTGGTTACGTGCAAATAGATATGGAAACTTATACCACTTGGACAGCGAGCGGATCCAAGCAAACAGCACAGAAGGGTGCAGTCAAAAGAATATTGACTTGTGGCATTACCGTATGGGACACTTAAACGAAGGAGACTTAAAGAGCATGGCGAAAAGCGGCTTAGTGTACGGTATGAATGTGAAAGACAACGAAAAGTTGTCGAAATGTGAAGTATGTATAAGTGAGAAACAAACTGCGAACAGTTATAAAAGTACGAATAATATGAGAACGACTGATTTGCTCGAAATTATACACAGTGACGTGTGTGGGCCGATGAGGAAAGAGTCCATGGGTGGTTGCAGATATTATGTAACCTTTATCGATGATCAGTCAAGATATTGCGAGATATACTTTTTAAAACGAAAATCTGAGGTGTTTAAAGTATTCAAGCAATATAAAGCAGAAGTGGAAAACTTCACCGGAAGGAAAATAAAAGCACTACAATCGGACAACGGGACCGAATATTGCAACGTGGAGTTTGATGACTACCTGAAGAGCCATGGCATCCGGCGCAGGCTGAGCGCCCCATATACTCCGCAGCAAAACGGATTGGCTGAGAGGCAAAACAGAACACTCGTGGAGATGGCCAGGTGCATTATGAAACAAGCGGGAGCGCCTCCGATGTTTTGGGCAGAAGCTGTAAGCACAGCTTGCTATATTCGCAACAGATGCCCAACGAAAGGACTGTCTGGAGGGATTCCCTACACAAGGTGGACGAATAAGATCCCGACACTGGCTTACATGCGAACGTTTGGCACAAAGGCATTTGCGCTCGAAAAGGGCGTCAAGAAAGGCAAATTCGATTCCAGATCTGAAGAGTGCATTCTCCTGGGATACGCAACGAGCTCGAAAGCGTATCGGTTATACGTGCCGGAAAGGCGCAAGGTAATCATATCTAACGACGTAAAATTCTTGAACATTCCAGGTTTCAAAACAGAATACGAAGAGTTCTATGGCAAAGAGGACATTGACGTCGATATCACTAAAAACGAGCCAAGTGAACGCCGTGAGGATGCGGTGAGCGAATCCGAAGAGGAGAAGCAACAACTGCACAATCCGCGTCGTGGTCGAGGGCGTCCAAAAATTATTCGGACGGGTCTACGCGGAAGACCACGAAAATTGTACCAAGGGGTACGATGCAGCAGCAGCAGCAGTAGTGATGAGGCGGAAGACGCCCAAGCACAGAATGAAATCATTGAGGAGTGCGAAATGGCTTTTGCATGCGTAGATGGTCCGTCTACGTTGCAAGAAGCCAAAAATTCTAAAAAAGTAAACGCCTGGACTAAGGCAATCGAGGACGAGTTTTTAGCTCAAGTGCTAAATAAAACGTGGGACCTCGTAGAACGACCAATCGATCGTAAGGTTATCGGCAACAGAATGGTATTTCGCACGAAGGATGACGGCAGCGCTGCAGGCAAGAAGAAAGTGCGTCTGGTGGCCAAGGGATACGCACAGCGACCTGGAGAAGATTATCACGACACTTATTCACCCGTAGTGAGATTTACATCGGTCAGACTACTGATATCAATGGCAGTAGAAGCTGACATGGAAATCCACCAGATGGATGTAGTTACGGCATATTTAAATGGAGAGCTCGAAGAGAACGTCTTCATGGACATACCAGAAGGATTTAACGACTTCATGCAAAAGTTAGAATCAGGATCACCAATAGGAACAAGGGACACCCCTCAAGGAGCTGCATACCTAAAGGCAACTACAGCTTGGCGAAAAGGAATAAGCAAATTCAAGAATCCTGTGTGTCTGATACGGAAGGCCCTTTATGGACTGCGGCAATCTGGCCTACGTTGGTACCACAAGCTGACCACTAAATTACTGGAAAGTGGGCTGGAACCCACTAAACAGGATCCATGCTTATTCGTAAGAAGACGAGGAAGCAGAACTCTGCTCATCACGATATACGTTGACGATTTATTACTAGCGTCAAATGACCCTACGTGGATGGAAGACATTAAGGCAGACCTCTGCGATACTTTTGAGATGAAGGATATCGGCAAAGTAACGACTTGCCTAGGCATACAATTTAAACAGAGCCTAGACAAGCACTGGACATTCATTTCGCAGGAACAATATGTCAGCGCCGTATTGAAGAAATTTGGGATGGTCGAATGCAAGCCTGCATTGACACCAATCGAGGCAAAGTGTAACCTGAAGCGTCCTGAGACGATCGACGAAGGCGAAATGCGAAAGTATCCTTATCAAAGCTTAATTGGTGCTTTAATGTTTCTTTCAGTTATGACACGTCCGGATATTGCGTTTGCTGTGAGTTTTATGAGTCAGTTCAACAGCAATTACAATGTTGAACACTGGAAGGCAGCGAAACGCATATTGAGGTACCTAAGCGGTACAAAGCAATTTGGCCTGTTGTATAAACAAACAGGCGAGGACCTATTTGGCGTGGTCGATGCAGATTGGGGAGCGAACCTAAGTGACAGGCGCTCCTACTCAGGCCAGGCGTTCATACTCTCTGGAGCGGCCGTGTGCTGGGAGGCACGCAAGCAGCGTACTGTAGCACTGTCGAGTACTGAGTCGGAGTACCTTGCGATGTCCGAAGCGGTCAAGGAGGCACTATATCTGAAGGCCCTCCTAAACAGCGTTGGTAGAGGCTGTGCCACGGTGCGTCTTTACAATGACAATCAGAGCGCACAAAAACTGGTTACTGGCTTCGGATTTCACCCGCGTACGAAACATATAGATGTGCGCCACCATTTCATCAAGCAAAAATACCGGAATGGCGACATTGAAGTGAAGTATATGCAAACAGAGCTGATGCCAGCAGACGTCCTGACGAAAGGTCTTAGCGGAAGCAAACATCGCGAATGCATTTCATCCTTGGGCGTCACATACATTTAAGTAAAGCGTATTGTTACTTTAAGGGAGCGTATTGTTATTATCGCGAATAGTTAAAGCAACAATTTTTACTACATAGTATCGTATGCAATTTGTACATAGATCCACAACATCGTTCTATGTACATTCTTCGTTAAGTTAACAGATCACTGTTAAGACACGACCAGCAACGACTTGCATAGTCAGTCGTTGCATTACACTAAGTAGATACAGTCGCGCCGCGATTATGTTAATTATCTAATAAACGTATGTAACCTATAGTAACTCCACGTGTTGTTAATGGTCATGGGCCCGGTACTTCGAACACCAAGCCTGCATCCATAACCTCCAATCTCCAACAATAATATTATTATTATTATTAATAATAATATTATTATTATTATTATTATTAATAATATTATTATTATTATTATTATCATATTATTGTTAGTATTTTTGTATAGGAGAAAAGTGTACAAGATGCTGTCAAAGCTATCTGGCAACCTTGCACCGTTACTATTTAGAGAAACTAATTGAGTCAGTAGCGATATCAGGAGAGTATCGATATCTAATCGGCATTCGGTTGCAGCACTAAGCAATGTCGTTAAAAACCAGACCTATAAATGGTAACTTTAACTTGAAAAAACTTGAATGAATCCAATATATACATTGCTGCTATCATCGCACTTATTCAAGGGTAGCAAAACAGGTTCTTTCTCGCACACATTCGTAACCCATTAGAGCCTGCTGGAAAAGGTGCTCATTTAAGGCAGGACAGGGAAGTTAAGTGAAATAATGACATCCGTTCGCTGTTCGATTTGACGCATCTATGTTTAGTCTGATTAGTGCTATATCGATCTTCTAGATTTCCTAGCCCCTTGTGGACGTAGCCCTCCAAACTTGCACTTTGCTTGACGCGGACACAGCCAGGTACATTTATATAATTTTTATAATTTCAATTAGTCTTTAAATATACTTATTTGCTATATCCAATATATCTTGTAATTGGCCAGATCACAATATTATACTTATATAACATTGATATTTATATAATAATAATAAGAAAGGAATGCATTTATAAGACTTTAATTGACCAGATCGGATAACTATATTATATTTACAGTGTCTGGCAACTTATTTGGTGTCTAGCTAAAATTTTAAAGTGCTATGAAGTTTAAACAAGGAAAAAAAAAACGCAAAATACTAAGATGCCAATTTGTTTAATGCTATATCACATTTGAAAAAGAAACTTTAGTTTTTATTAAAATATTAATTAATTAACTAGAGTCAAAAACTAAAAACATATCAAAAATACATAAAGCAGCTTAGTGGATCAGTCTTAAAAAAGTTAAATATTTGGCATATAAAAGCTTAAAAAAACATTTTAATTCTTCCCTTAACCTATTATTCATGGAAGATACCAGCTTCCGGGTATTTTCAGGGCTGATGATGCCCCACTCCTTCAGCAGAGCATTTTTGAGATCTTGTTTGCTGGATATGTTGTGCTTCCGGATGTTATTTTCCAGCAGAGCCCACAAATTTTCAATAACAATTAAGTCTGGAGACTGGGCTGGTGGAATTATCACGTTGGGGCAGTTCCAGATAAGCCAGTACTGTACTATTCCGGACTTATGCTTGGGGTCGTTGTCCTGGTAGAACCTGAAAGTACATCGGATTGCTTTGGCACTTTGGAGTACATTTTCTTATAGTACATTGAGGTACACATTCTTGTCCATTCTTGTTCCAATGAACACCAAATTTCCGACTCCGGCTGCCGAGATACATGCCCATACCAGGGCACTTCCTCCGACGTGCTTGACTAAGTTAACTTTTTATTTTATTTTTTAGTTTTCCATTTGATTTCGTTTTATGCGCGACTCGCCAAAAGTTGTCAATTGACAATTCGCTGGCCATAAACCTAGAAAGTCCAACAACCTCCAGCAGAACTCCCACCCGCACAAACACCATCACTTCCACGCCCCCTCCCCCTGGCCTATTCAATAAAACTCAACACCAGCCGTAGACAAGCCGTGTCTACCCCTCATGTCCATCATTTCTATTAGCATAATGTTGCGAGGACTGATCTGATTGGCAACCAGCAAAATTGACCACCAAAATTGCCGCCGACGGGATTTGTGATCCCATGTTGATCTTCAGCTAAAGTATTTCCCCCAAATATATCGAACGTAATTAATTGAGTTGTCCTTCAGGCCCCAATATCGTGTCAATAAAGATCTCGCCAAGTGTTGAGCTATTTGTTAATAAATTTATAATAATCCACAACGTAAGTTTAATATATGTATGTATGAGCATTTATTCCAATGTGTGTCTATTACACTTAGCGAAATACCAAGCACAATGTTCTAATCACAAACACTTTTTTAATTTAAGAAATATTTTGTATGATTCAAGTTATTAATTAATTTTATTAATAATTCATTATTACTATATTATTTATTTCAAAATATAACAATAAGTAATACAACAAGTAAGAATGCTATACCCTTAACCCAGTTGTTAAATATATTCTAGTTTTTATGGCAAATTTCCCTTTAAAATGATTTCCATTCAAGTGTTCAGTTCTGCAAGTGCATTTCTTACTGAGTATTTTTGCTCACAAGCATATGCATACATACATACAGACATACAGACATACAGACGTACACGAAACAGTTATCGGGGCTCTGCAGAATACACACAAATATATTGACGCTAGCGTCGATTATCATGTCATCTCTTTCTCACACATGCGTTCGCCTATTTATATGCATACAGAAAATGCTTGCGGCTGCCAATAAAAATGAGATCAATATGAAAATATATTTTCGACTATTGATCTGGCAATTGATCAATAATATGTATATGCATATTATATATAATTTAGAAGCCTCTGCCTCTTAAATTGTTGAATTTATTGCTATCGAAAATCGAAATGTATCGATAATTCAGCAACTGAAGCAGTTATCGATAAAATAAAGCAAACTTGATCTGCGCCTGGTACAGGAGAACTTATATTCCAAATTTGAAGTCTCTAGCTCTTATAGTCTCTGAGATCCGCTTGTTCATACAGACGGACGGACGGACGGACAGACGGACAGACGGACATGGCTATATCGACTCGGCTGTTGATCCTGATCAAGAATATATATACTTTATGGGGTCGGAGATGCTTCCTTCTGCCTGTTACATACATTTGCACAAAACCATTATACCCTTTTTACCCATTTTTAATGGGTTAAGGGTATAAATAGTGCATTAAGACTCAGTGCAGGGTATCCGACAATCAATCACTTTTGTTGTTCTCTCTTCTTTATTTCGAGAGAGCTCGAATTGAACGAAAATTTCATTTACATTTTTCCGTTGCATTTAGCAACGTATAATTTATTGTTATTGTTGTAATTATTATCATTTTTAACATATTATCATTATTGTATTTTTATTATGTTAGTTTATAATTTAGATCAATCCTTGTCCGCGGCATACATCTGGCGAGTTGCTGGAGGTGGTTTTATGTTTGGTATGGCGACGACACGGGCGCCCTTACGTGGAACCGACATTGGCGCCAGTTCATTCCAGGCATTGCGCACTGGATCGTACTCCTTGACAGTGTTGAGCGGACGGCTGTTAATATCTTCGCCGCCAAGGGCAATCAACCGATCTCCAAGCAGAGCACAACCGATTCCTTCGCGTTCCTCTGCCAGCGAACAAATCAGTGTCCACGAATCGGTAGATGGATCATAACGTTCCATACTACGGTTGAAGTAGGCCCTGCCACCCAAGGCATAGATGAAACCATTTGCAGCTGTGACAACATGGCATCCATTTAGATTCATTGGCGCACGAAAACTCCATTTGTTTGTTTTTGGATCGTAGTAATCGACTGAGTTATGCAACACGTAATCGTCCAATCCATCAACAGCATAGAGGCAACCACCCAACACCGCAACACCAAAGTACTCACGCTCCATGGACATCAGCGACACATAACTCCACTCACCCGTAATGGGATCCCAGCGTTCAACAGTGTTCAGGATGTTGAAACCTTCGAATCCACCGAGCGCATAGAAGTGTCCATCCAGCACCGCAACGGATAGTTCCCGACGGGGCGTTCTCATTGGATTGAGTGGCATGCGGGCCATCGTGTTTAGGTCAATGCTCTCCACAGAGTTCAATGTACTACGCTCTTTATTAGATCCGCCTACCAAAATCAGTTTTTCATCCATGACAGCGGCTCCAAACTCCTCACGTCCATCGATCGTATGCTCCCAAGTCGTCCACTTGTTCAGCTGCGGACAGTAATTCTCAATGGTGGTATTCCACTTGTTGCTCTTATCTTTGCCACCCACAACCAGCAATTGGCCGACTGTGTGTTTTCGGGGCTTGGTTTGCTGTTTGGCAGCAACAGACGATCGTCTCTCGGGGGGCAGTGAATGCCATTTGCAGGCCTCGAACAGCATTCGCAGGCACTCGATGTTCGCGCTGCACACTTCCTGCACGTGATCCACAAGGAATATTGGATGCAACTGTGACAGACGCACCTTGGAGAGCAGCTCGGGTATGTGCTGCTCACGAGTGGACGCATCGTGGCGCACCCACGACATCATAGTGTGGAACACTTCCTGCTCGGTTGGTACATTGAGCTCATCACTGGACAGCAGCTCGCCCAGCTGGTTGGCGTTTAGTTGAAGGAACTCTTGATTCTGGCACACCTCCATAAAGTGCTGGCAGATGAACGCCTGTGCCACTTGCATCAGCTCTGTGCAGTTCAGCTGCTCCGCCAATAATGCGAAGCCAAAACAATTGGACGGGTGCAGCTGTCGAGAGAGAAAATTGCAGCATTTCTTTACCACAGATGTCAGCTGGAGCAGGTTGGCGGTGGCCAGCAGCGACTCGACAGTGTCTTCGTGCAGCTCAATGCATCCGGTGTAACAATGCTGGACGAGCAACTGCAACGCATCGCCGGACACCTCGCCAAGGGTCACCTCATGCTCCTCGCTCTCGCGCAGTGATCCGGTAAACATTGCCGAGAAATATTCGCTCGCAGCTGCGAGCACCAAGCGATGAGCGGACACCCGTTTGCCGTCGATCCCAGCGATGAGGACCACATCGCACAGCTGCTGGCTCTCCACAAAGTGGTGCATTCGCTTCAATAATGTTTCTGAATGGCTGGCACTCACTTCTTGATTTTTATTCACAGAATTCATTTTTTTTTTAAGTTTTTAAAATTGTTGAAATCTTTTTGAAAGTTCAAATTTATTTGCGACTGTTTCTCTCCACTGATGATGATGAAATGAAATATTTTGTTCAGACACAGAGTACCAGGCATTGGAAGATTGATTTGTATTGCTATGGCAAATCGATGACGGATTTAAGGGATAAAGAAACAGTAAGCTTGCTAAGCTATCTGGCAACCATGTTGCCACCCGATACTATTGAGGGCAAGTAATCGAGTCAGTAGCGATATCAGGAGAGTATCGATATCTAATCGGCACTCGGCATTCGGTTGCAGCACTAATCAATGTGGTTAGGAAACAGAACAATAAATGGCAACATTTCTTTGATAAATATGAAAGTAGATTTTTTTTGCAAAATGAAAAATCGACAGTCACAAAACTGATCGAAAGTTAAGTCGAATCCAGTCAATTTCCAACATTTCAATCGAACAAACATTGCTGCTATCTTCGCACTCATTCAAGGGTAGCAAAGCAACTCCTTTCTCGCACACATTCATAATCCATTAGATCTGGAAAAGGGTGCTCATTTGAGGCAGGCCAGGGAAGTTAAGTGAAATAATAAATGCCATTTGTTTAGTCTGATTAGTGTTATGTCGATTTTATAGATTTCCTAGCCTCTTGTGGACGTAGCACTCCAATCTTGCATTTTGTCTGACGCGGTCACAGACCAGTATATATTCCAAGTTTGAAGCCTCTATCTCTAAGGGTGTCATGAAAAGTTGCATTCGTACAGACGGACAGACGGATGGACGAATGGATAGACGGACGGACGGACAGACGGACATTGCACACAACCAAAATACTATGAGACCTTCGTTATCAAAGTATAAATATAAGTAACAAAAAAACAATTATAACATAATGGAAAACTTCTCCCTTTTTTTATTTTTATAAATATCCAACAGGAAATTAAGATTTACATAGATTGCTTTTTATAAAGTCACAAGCTTTAATTGTAGAACTTGCCTTTTTGGTTAATAATTAATGTTTTTCTGAGTGTAGGTAGCTCCGCTGGTCACACGCTCGACACACGTTGCTTGAAATCAATGCGCTGTTTTTCCAATTTTCCTGAGAGGTCGGGGAAGGGGGTTGGTAATGTGACAATTTACGGTTTGCTTTTGCTTTTGCTCATCAGCACTCGCCCGAAGAGAGATCTGTTTAATTTGGTAGCTCAGTGGTGGACACGTGTCGCAAAACGTGACAAGGTGTTTGGTCCTTATGTCTACTCCACCCCCTGGGGGGGCAGCCGACACTCGCTGTTTACATTTATTTGTTGTTAGTTGTTTAATTTAATTAATGCCCAAATATGCACTCATCGTGCCCAAACCGAGAGCGTGAGAACTCAGCTACAGATCCTTCATTTGGAAGATCTCCTGCTGCTGCAGAGGATGACACTCTTCTTCGGGGGGGTGCTTAATTGATTTTATGTTTAATAAATGGCAAGTGCGAATGTGGCTATGTATTTATTGTTATACATAAAATGTTGTTTATTGCCAACAGCAAATATATATATAAATATATATATATATATTTATTCGTACATCAAATATTTTTCTGATAACAGCAAGAATTACTAATGCCTACAAATATTTTATGTCCAAGCGAAGTGCCTTCATATAAATTACTTTATTTCTTAAATCTGTATTAACGAAACCTGTTGATATTTTATATGATATGGAGGTTATTTAAAGACCCTTTCGAAAACTTAAAGCTCATTTCTTGGACATGGGTAAATTGCAAATAAATGAATGATTTCCAAACAAGAAACTTGTAGAACACTTTTAATATTAGCAAAACATTTGAGAGCGAACATGATTATATATCGTGCAATACTTCTGCTTAGTATTGAATTCATTAATTTTAAGAAAAATACTTTTATGCTTTTTTCTGTCGGGATAGATCGTAATAATCTTGAGACTATGTGATTTGGGTTTTGGCTATTGGTGTAACCTGTTGCCATATGTTGGGCAAGTCTTTTGAATTTATCCGCAGACAGCTGCCAAGTTTCATGTGCAAATGAAATGGAAATGAAATGAAAATGGAAATGTAAATGAAAAACTCTTCGTTTGCTTTTCCGACTGCAACCGCGACTGGCACCTTTCAGTGTGTTTCTAAATATTTTGATTAGTTCTTGTAAATTGTTTGTATTGCTCAGAGACGGGGGAAACTACTAAGGAGACAGAGAGAGAGAGAAGGTCTGCGGACTGAGGAGAAGATAGACAAAGATAGAGACAGAGTCTGTGGACTGAATAAAGAGGGAGAGGGAAAGAAGTCTACACTCAGAAAGAAAGAATATTTCAAGATTTCACATAGCTCATAAAATTCGCATAATAAAACAAGATAGAACGTTGCAGTCGGACGCAACCGACAGCGAAATACTATTATACCATTACTTAAATTAATTTAATATTTATAAATATAATATATTAATAAATATATATATATATACATTAGAAATATAAAATATATTTAAATAATTATAAATTTATATTTATTTTAATCGGACTAAATTCTCGTGTTTCTATTGTGATGCTAACTTGACTCGTGTAGAGCTGTTGTGAGCATGCGATTAAACTATCGCGTTAAAAAAATATCGCCGTTAGTTTTGAATTTTATCAATCGAACTACTAGAAACTAGAATTAATATTTTATACAAAATTGAGAAATTTTATAAAAACAAGTAAGATGCTGTAGTCGAGTTAACTCGACTACGATATACCCTTAACCCAGTTGTTAAATATATTCTAGTTTTTATGGCAAATTTCCCTTTAAAATGATTTGCACTCAAAGTTCTGCAAGAACATTTCTTACAGAGTATTTTTGCTCACAAGCAGAACATACATAAATACACACATACACACGTACATGAAACAGTACTTATCGGGGCTCTGCAGAATTCACACAAATATATTGACGCTAGCGTCGATTATCATGCCATCTCTTTCTCACACATACGCTCGCCTATTTATATGAATTAAACGTTTTGTTAGATTTTATTAATAAAAAAAAGTCAACCGTTCGCTTTCAGTGCTTTATTAGAACAGAGGGAATTACATGAATGAAGCCAATATGGCGTCGCTTCACAGGGTTGCGTTACAATTGCTTGATATCGATATTCTGATAGTTGCAATAGTTGCGAAATAGCGATAGTTGCGCGCGCGTTTCGAATATTACAATGCAATGTTAACTCCTCCCCCTTTAGATGCAGACGTCCTCGGATGCGGTATAGCGGGTTTTTTTGTACAGATGTCGTTGCTTAGATCTATTATTTTGTCTTTTCTACAGATGTGTTTTTTGTTTTTTTTTTTTTTTTTTTTTTTTTTGGTATTTCCAGAGATTCTATTGTTACATTCAATTATTTTTGGGATTTTAGCTTAATTATTTTGTTTTCTTTTCTTATTGGTTTCGTATTGAATATTTTTGTTGGTTCTTGTTAATTTTAATATTTCGTTTTATCTCTTCGTTTGAAAATTCATTCTGTCGCTTAAGGCTCTGTTAGTTATCAGTTGCTTATTACTGCTTTCCACCTGCTCGTCCGTTTTTGAGACTAAGTCGGATATGATTAAAGGGAAGAGTGAGTGTGTTTTGTCTATTTCGTGAACATGTCGGAAGAAAGAATCTGTAAGGGGTTATGTTTTTATATTGTTTTTATGGATTATGCGGCCACCTTGGGTTTTAATGGTGGTGTTCCTATTTTCTTCTACTATTTCTTTTTTGTATTTTTGAGTTAATTTTGAGCCTAGTCTTCTATCTATTTTGCAGTAAATGATGTCCCCTTTTTCATATTGTTTTATTGGTGATTTTTTATTATTATGATATGCTAAATCGTTATCTTGTTTGTCTTTTATTTTTTCTCTAATTCTAGTTCTATCTTCTTCTAATTGTTGGGGATCTTTTGTATTTCTCGTTCCAAAAAATATGTCTATTTGTTTGGCCTTTGTAGTGGAGTGTATAGACTGGTTGTATAGGTGGACTGCTTTGAAGATTAACTCCTCAAAGTTAGATATTTGTTCGTCTTTTTTGATGCATCGCATTATTTCTGTCAGTGTCGAATGAAATCTTTCAATTTGTCCGTTGCTGTTCGAGTTGTATGGTGGTGTTGTGTAGACTTTTGCCTTTAGCTGGTTCTCCAGTAGAAATTTGATAGATGCAGAGTTTAGGGACCTTTCGTTGTCCATAACAACTAATTTGGGCATACCGAAAGCTATCATCACCTCGCGTAGCGGGTGCTTTATATCTTCGGAAGCTCTTGAATTTAGGATTTTTATTTGCGCATATTTGGAAAATTTATCTATTGCAGTGAGGACAGTCTTTCTTTCTGTAATATATAAGTCAATGTGTATGGTTTGACCTGGGTAAGATGGTATAGGAGTTGGTTGCAGTTCTCCTTTTTGTGGGTGCCTATCGTACTTGCTTTCTTTGCAAGTTTCACAAGCTGTGGCTATTGCATCAATTTTTTTCTTGAGGTCGGGAAAGAAGAAATTGTTAAGTATTTGAATTTTATTTTCTATTGCATTCCTATGAGCTCTGGTGTGTTCTTTTACTATTATCTCGTTTTGTTCGTTCTCGTCTGGGACGTCTTGAACTAGTTTTTGAGTATACCTTACTTTGTAGTTGCCGAAATGAGAAGGGTATATATTCTGTATTTTTGCCATAATATTTTCTGTGGTGAATAGTCCGTTAATTATTTTTGGGTCAAGTCGTTTTCTCAGAATTTTTATTAGATCGTCCTCTGTGTAGTCAGGTTTAGTAATTACGTGTCTGTGGTATCTGGGAAAGGGTATTTTAAATTCGTAAGATTCTGTGCTTGATGTGGATATGAAGAGTTGATTTTTAAAAACGTTAATAGGGACTTCCATTACTGGAATTAGATTGTGTGATGAACTTTCGTCACTTAGTACTGTTGATGTATTATTTATTTCTGTCTTAGGAGGATTTCTGGATAAAGCATCAGCAACAACATTAGATGTTCCTGGCTTATATCTTAGTTCGTGATTATACTCTTCTAAATAACTTTTCCATCTTTTTAATTTCCCATTGTGGTTTTTGCTGCTTAGAGCAAAGGTTAATGGTTGATGGTCTGTGAAGATGACTACTTTCGAAGTACCGTAGAGATACATTCGAAGAGTCTGGAGAGCCCATACAATAGCTAACATCTCTTTTTCATTTGTTGCGTAGTTCTCTTCTGTTTTTGAGAGTGTTCGTGAAATGAAGGTGATTGGTCTGCCTTCTTGTTCGAGAACTGCTCCGATGGCGAAATTTGAGGCGTCGGTTGTTAAGTGAAATTCTTTGTCAAAGTTTGGGTATGCTAATACTACGTCATTTGAACTGAGGGTGTTCTTGATTTTATTAAATGCTTTGAGTGCCTTAATATCAAGCGTCACATCAGTTTTTGAAGATATATTTTTTGACAATCTACCGTTTTCTCCTCTTAGCAGAGTTGTAAGCGGTTTTGCTAGTTTAGCATAGTCGCGGATGAATTTTTTGTAATAGCTTGACAATCCTAGGAAAGAACGTAAATCCTTGAGGTTTTTGGGCGTTGGGAAGTTTTTGATCGCCCTTACTTTTTCGCAGTTGGTTTTAACGCCGTCTGCTGAAATAGTGAATCCTAGGAAATCGACTTCGGTTTTGAAAAACTCGCATTTGTCGATTTGAATTTTCATGTTCGCTTCGTCAAGGGTCGTGAAAACCATGTTTAAATGCTTGGCATGTTCGTCTTCGGATTTGCTAAAAATTATTATGTCATCGATATACACATAGCATATTTTCCCGACGTGATCCCTTAGGATATCGTCTAATGCTCTCTGGAATATCGATGGGGAATTCTTTAATCCAAACGGAAGTCTGGTGAATTCGTATTTCCCGCCGTTAACTGCGAATGCAGTTTTTTCAATATCTCTTTCCCGGAGTGGGATCTGGTGAAATCCGCTTTTCAAATCTAATACGGAAAAGTATTTGTTATCGCCCAGTTGTGCGATGATTTCTCCAATCTCGGGGATTGGGTATCGATCGGAAATTGTAACGGAATTGAGTTTCCTATAGTCAATGACTATTCGAAATTTTTGTTCGCTTGATGAGTCTGTTTTCTTTGGTACTACCCAGACAGGTGCATTGTATGGTGACCGTGAAGGTCTTATTATGCCGTCTCGTAGTAATTGGTCTAGTTGTTTTTCTACTTCTCCTCTTAAGGAAGTGGGGTACGGATAATGTTTGCTGTAGATAGGAGAGTCTGAAGTTGTTCTTATTTCTCCTAGAACTCTAGTGGTGTAGGTTAGTTTTTCGTCCGGTTCAGCGAACAAAGTTGTTCGGGTTTGCGTTACCTGTGTTATGAAATTTTTTTGATTTTGCGTCATGTGCTCTGTCCTTACTTTAATGCTATTGACAGCTTGGGTTTGTAGCTGTTTGATTTTTATTTTGTATCTTTCATTAATTATTAGTGCGTCGTTTTTGACGTCAATGATAGCGTTAAGCTGTTTCATGGTATCGTTGCCTAGGATACCATGGAATGATTTTAGGGTAGGCAATAAGAAAAACTTTATGGGATTATTGTTTTGGCCGAATAGGGTAATAAACGTATGGTGAGATACTTTCGTTTCTCCACCAACGGAAATGGCATTAAAAATGTTTAAATTGGGTTTTGGGTTTTTAACCAGGTTCGGTTGAATATAGTTTTGGTTTGAACCGGTATCAATCAAAAAGTTAAGTACGCTACCGTTCCTCATTACACACTGAAAGTAGGGTAAGGAGGAACCGTTTAATCTTAGAAAATGGATGTCTGTGGTATCCAGCATTGCTGGTTGGTATTCAGTGTCCTCTTCGTCTTCTACTTCGTAGGGTACGGCATAGGCTCCTTCGTTTTCAACATATTCGAAATAAGCTTGCTCTTCGTTAATTAGTATTTCTGGGTTGATGTGGAAATTTCTCTGGATTTTGGGGGGCGGTCCGTTGGTTAATTGTGACGGATGTTTACCAACGAAATTATTATTGTTTGGCCTGTTCATATAATTTAGGTTTTTTGATCTTATGGAATTATCTATTTCCATAGGTACTGGTTTTTGATAGAAAGGGCGTGAAGGCGCTTGGTAATTTGGTCTAGGATTGGAGAACTGTGGGGGCAATGTATATTGCGGATGTTGATGATACGGTTTCGGTTGTTGTGCCATATTATTATATGGTCTGGGGACATGGTATAAATTTGGGTTGAAATTTTTCCATTGTCCGAAATTATTGTTCTGTGGTGGTTTATTTATCGGACGCACTGCATAGTTTCTCGGAGGTAAGGGTGGTGATTGTTGTCTGAAGTTGGGAATAAACGCGTTTCTGTGTTCTTGGTTATCTACAAGATTAAACAGATGTAAGGCATGGCTCAAATCTCTTGGCTCTTTGATTGCCAGGAGTCTGGGCAAGTCACCATTTAGGCCTCTTACAAACGTATCGAGAGCTTTGCCTCGATAGTTGTTCGTTAGAGCCATAATCACCTCTGGTGATATTTCTTGTGCACTTATCTGATTTAAGATTAGCGACAGTTGGTGGTAAACCTTTTGATAAAATTCGTTGATAGAAAGTCGTCCCTGAGTCATTGTAAACATCTGGTACTCGAGAGTTTTTAGATCTCTCTTGTCCGCATAATGTTCGGTAAGGCATTTTGAAATTGCCTTCCAATTCATTGGTGTGTTATATGACTCGAGAACCGCGTCTGCTTCTCCGACTATTTTATTTCGGATGGCAAGAGTGGTTACATAGTATTTGTAGGTATTTTCTTGGCCATTAAAAATCGTCATTATTCGGTCCACATTTTTTTTCCACGAGCCAAAAGCTGATCTATCCCCTGAGAAGTCTCTTATTAGTCTTGTTATTTCGGGAATCTTGTCTTGATCCTCCCCTGGTCTCGGATTGGTAAAAGGGATGTCGCTTAGTTGGTCACCGCTAGCATTATCAATGGCCTGTCTTATTACTTCACCTCCTTGGAGAGTTTCCTTTATTAGTGCCACTACGGTGTCTCTCCAATTTTCGTTCATTGATGATGCGTTGGTTGGTTGGTGTGACTTTTGGGCACTAGTACTAGCTGCACTTAGATTCATTTTTGCTAAGGACTCTGCAATATCGTTTGGTTGCATTTTGTAAGGTTTGGAATCGGACCACTTGAATTTCTAGCTTATAACGTTGTCTTTTTTAAATATTTCTTTTTTTGTCAGACGAGCAAATGGAAAGTGATTTTTTTTTTAATCTTTGTTTTCGCAGAATGATGGCAACTTTTCTTAATTTATATTTTTTCTTTGAAATTGGAAAAAAAGTTATTCCTTTTTTTCTTACTTTTTAATTATTCTTTTCTCGCTTAATTTTTTTTCGAGTATTTTGGTTTTCACTTTGCTTCTATTTTTTTCTTCAAATATCTTATTTCTCGCTTAATTTCTATTTTGTTTGATTTTAATTTTTTCTTTTAGTATCTTATTTTTCGCTTAATTTCTATTTATTTTTTATTTTATTTGTTCTTCTTGGGGTCTTATTTTTCGCTTAATTTTAATTTTTTCTTTTTAGTATCTTATTTTTCGATTAATTTCTATTTCTATTTTCAAAATTTTTGTTTTTCACTTAGTTATTGTCAATAATTTTGTTTTCAAATATCTTGTTTGACACTTAATTTCTATTTTGTCTGCTTTTAAATTTTTATTATTTATATATTCTTTTTCTTTTTCATTGAATTTTTAATTCATTTTTGCTTTTGATTTTTTATGTTTTGATTTGCCATTTTCTTAGTTTTTCTTTTCAATATCTTAATTTCCTAATGCGCTTATAATATAATCGTTCCGGCGAATCTCCCACGTTGTTCCTTCGGAGTTGCTCCTTTTTGTCCCGCGGCGATTGTTAGTCGTAACGGGTGACTCGGGTTCCTCTGGAAACTTCTAGTACGCGGTACCCTGCGGACGGACACTACAGGGTTGTCGGCGGTTTATATTTTGGGCCACGTGTTCGACAAAATTTTTTCACTGCACCTTAACCTCATTTGTGGTCAATTCCTTTCGTGGCTGTTTTTGAGGCACTTTCGGAACGGCAGCCTGCACTGCGGCTATTTTAGGCACTTAAATTTTGCAGTTTAGGATCGTTTTTGTTAGCGGCTTCTTGAGGCGCTCTTGACGTAAACTTGGCACTGGTTCAGATCTGCGGCTCGGTGAGTCGCCTTTGATTGAACTCGATTTATTAATATCACTTAATAATTTTTGCCGTTTTTGACTCGCTCGCGTAGTTATTACCGTTGCGTTTTAAGACTTGGTGTATGGGTTTTTATATCCCTTAACTCGCGAACTTGTCAATTTTTTCGAACACGTGTCCCTGCTCGGGCGCCAATTAAACGTTTTGTTAGATTTTATTAATAAAAAAAAGTCAACCGTTCGCTTTCAGTGCTTTATTAGAACAGAGGGAATTACATGAATGAAGCCAATATGGCGTCGCTTCACAGGGTTGCGTTACAATTGCTTGATATCGATATTCTGATAGTTGCAATAGTTGCGAAATAGCGATAGTTGCGCGCGCGTTTCGAATATTACAATGCAATGTTAACTTATGTATACAGAAAATGATTGCGGCTGCTGATAGAAATGAGATCAATATGAGAATATATTTTCGACCATAACTTTGGTGTTTCTTGTCCGATCTTAATGAAATTTCGGCACTTGATCAATAATATGTATTTGCATATTATGTGTAAGTTAGAAATCTGTGCCTTTTAAATTGTGGAATTTATTGCTATCGGAAATCTAAATGTATCGATAATTCAGAAACGGAGGCAGTTATCGATAAAATAAAGCAAACTTGATCTGCGCATGGTACACGAGAACTTATATTCCAAATTTGAAGTTTCTAGCTCTTATAGTCTCTGAGATCCGCGTGTTCATACAGACGGACAGACGGACGGACGGACGGACGGACGGACGGACAGACGGGCATGGCTATATCGACTCGGCTGTTGATCCTGATCAAGAATATATATACTTTATGGGGTCGGAGATGCTTCCTTCTGCCTGTTACATACATTTGCACAAAACCATTATACCCTTTTTACCCATTTTTAATGGGTTAAGGGTATAAAAAGAGTTGGCACAATTTGACGCGCTCGATTAAGAGTGACCAAATTGCAAGATAAGCAGCATTGCGCCAAAATTAACAGCATATGTTAAGTATTCTGTTAAGTAAATTGCGGGAGATACAGGCATTAATCGTTTTTTGTGGGCGGGAGTGGGCGTGGTCCAAAATTTTTTTTCCACATTTATGAAGGTTGTTACTAGCAATATACCTTTAAAATTTGGTGACTTAATTTTCAAATTGCGTGAGATTTAAGGTTTATCGATTTGCACCAACAGGTGTATCGGTTTAGGGAGGTGGAGTGGGCGTGGCCATCCAATTTTTTTATCGATCCTAGGGGGTGTTACCAGTAACATACCTGCAAAATTTTGCGACTCTAGCTTGCAAATTACGGCAGATATGCGCATTTTAAATTTTTAGGGACGAAGTTCCTGGGGCGGCGGATGTGGGCGTGGTCCAAAAATTGGTATGCCAATCTTTGGAGGAGGTTACCAGCAAATTACTTTCCAAGTTTGGTTACTCTATCTTTAAAAAGTTCGGAGATATACGGAATTATCGATTAATAATCGGAATTGTCGATTATAGGCGCAGGTGTGGGCGTGGCACCACAAATTTGTTATCGGTTCTTAAAGGCGACTACCAGTAATGTACCTACCAAATTTGACGTTCCCTACTCAAAAACTGCGGAAGATATAGCCATTTGAAAATTTTAGGGGCAGGGGTGATGGGGGCGTCGGAGGTGGGCGTGGCACATGCCAATCTTTCAAGGACCTCGCCAACAACCTACCAGATAAAATTGGTGACTGTATCCGTTAAACTGTAAGAGATATGTGGACTTATCGATTTGCTAAAATCGATTTTCTAGCTCCATAGTGGACGTAGGTCCAAACCCAAGACACTTTAACTTTTGAGGGTACTTTCCAGTATACGTTCCAAGTTTCAAGTCTTTATATCTAAGGGTGTCGGAGGAACGCGCGTTCATACAGACGGACAGACAGCATGACGGACATTGCACAAAACCAATATACTATTATACCTTTTTGGTATAATAGTATAAAAATAGCGCATTAAGACTCAGTGCAGGGTATCCAATAATCTACCACTTTTGTTCTTCTGCTTCTTTATTTCGGGACAGAATTTAGCAACGTATAATTTATTGATATTGTTCTCATTATAATCATTATTAACATATTATTATTATTGTATTATTTTTATGTTAGTTTTTATTAATTACGAGTATATATTTGTACGAAGCTTGAGCTGGTTTGGATCAATCCTTGTCTGCAGCCCGCGTCTGGCGAGTTGCTGGAGGTGGTTTTATGTTTGGTATGGCGACGACACGGGCGCCCTTACGTGGAACCGACATTGGTGCCAGTTTATTCCAGTAATTGCGCACCGGATCGTACTCCTCGACAGTGTTGAGCGAACGAGAGTTACTATCTTGGCCGCCAACGGCAATCAACCGATCTCCAAGCACGGCACAACCGATCCAACTGCGTTCCTGTGACAGGTACCAAATCAGTGTCCACGAATCGGTTGATGGATCATAACGTTCCACGGTATCCGAAAGAAAGACGTCACCGCCACCCAACGCATAAATGAATCCATTTAAAGCTGTGACACCAACGTTTCTTCTAAGTTCATTCATTGGCGCCCGAATACTCCAGTTGTTTGCTTGGGGATCGTAGCATTCAACTGAGCGCTGCAAGTCGCCATCGCCGTGTCCACCAACAGCATAGAGGCAACCACCCAACACCGCAACACCAAAGCACGAAGCACGCTTCTCGAACATTGGCGACACATAGCTCCACTCACGCGTAATGGGATCCCAGCGTTCAACAGTGTTCAGGGCGTCGCAGTCATTTTTTCCACCGACCGCATAGAGGTGTCCACCTAGCACCGCAACGCATGGGTCCTGACGGGGCGTTCTCATTCGATTGAGTGGCACGCAGACCATCGTGTTTAGGTCAATGCTCTCCACAGAGTTCAATTCACTAAGCTCATTATTAGATCCGCCTACCAAAATAAGTTTTTCATCCATGACAGCGGCTCCAAAACACCAACGTCCATCGATCGTATGCTCCCAAGTCGTCCACTTGTTCAGCTGCGGACAGTAGATCTCAACGGAGGGGATGGAGTCACCATATTCATCACCACCCACAACCAGCAATTGGCCGACAGCAGTGTGTTTGCGGGGCTTGGTTTGTTGTGTGGCAGCTACAGACGATCGGCTCTCGGGGGGCAGTGAATGCCATTTGAAGGCCTCGAACAGCATTCGCAGGCACTCGATGTTCGCGCTGCACACTTCCTGCACGTGATCCACAAGAAATGTTGGATGCAACAGCGACAGACGCACCTTGGAGAGCAGCTCGGGTATGTGCTGCTCACGAGTGGACGCATCGTGGCGCACCCACGACATCATAGTGAGGAAGACATCCTTCTCGGTTGGCGCATTCAGCTCATCACTGGACAGCAGCTTGCCCAGCTGATTGGGGTTTAGTTGAAAGAACTCCTGATTCTGGCACACCTCTATAAAGTGCTGGTAGATGAACGCCTGTGCCACTTGCAGCAACTTTGTGCAGTTCAGCCGCTCCGCCAATAATGCGTATCCCAAACAATTGGACGGGTGCATCTGACAAGCGAGAAAATTGCAGCATTTCTTTACCACAGGGATCAGCTGGAGCAGGTTGGCGGTGGCCAGCAGCGACTCGACAGTGTCCTCGTGTAGCTCAATGCGCCCGGTGTAGCAATGCTGCACGAGCAGCTGCAAAGCATCGCCATCCACCTCGCCAAGGGTCACCTCTTGTTCCTCGCTCTCGCGCAGTGATCCGGTAAACATTGCCGAGAAATATTCACTCGCAGCTGCGAGCACCAAGCGATGAGCGGACACCCGTTTGCCGTCGATCCCAGCGATGAGGACCACATCGCACAGCTGCTGGCTCTCCACAAAGTGTTTCATTCGCTTCAATAAGGAGTCTGCATGAAAGATCACACTGCGTTCCATCGACAAATAATCCATCCTATTCTTCGCCATCTTCGATGTTGAAGCCATCGTGTCTTGATATTCTTTATGAAAGTACAAATTAATTTAATATAAGAGATAAAAGAAGAAGCAGATTTCAGAGCCATCTGGCAACCTTGTTGCCAGTGCTCCGATACGATCTGCAAATATCGATATCTGATCAATTAAGCATAATTTCATGTTCATTATCAATAAGTATAAACATTCCCATTTATTTCGCAAAGCCATCCATTATAACAAAATAAACAATTTATAACATAGTTTCTAAATCGATATTTTTGAAATGAATGTAGTTATCGATTAAATATGATATGTCAAGTTGTATTCAAATTTAAATTGTGTCTTCAAAAATGTGACTTGATTCGCTGTAGGTAAGTTATTTAGTTATAGAGCAATTAAAATAAACTGCAGCTTCTTAGTGGTATATGAGTACTTTTAATCTCAGAGATATTCATTTAGACTGGCAAACGGACTTGGCTAAATCAACTCTAGTATTCATGTGGAACAAGAATATACATAGTTATATATATTAACTGTTTTCAAATAAAGATTTCACACTAACAAAAACAATTCCCAAAACTGGTTTCGTTGCTCTTGACAAATGTCGCATCAGTGTGTCCAAGTGATAGCCAAAAAAAATATTGATGAAAAATAAAGAAGAATGGAGCTGATGACAAAAGATCTCTTTGAAGAAACAAAATCGCGCTTTCAACAAGTTGTGCTCTGAACAAGTTTCAAATTGGCAAAGACTAAAAGGATAAAAAAAAGGGTATCACACAGTATTATAAGTATAGCCATCAATTTAAATACAATTGCGAAAAATCAAAACAAAACTTTAAGTTCTAAAATTTTTATAAATGATCATTTTATTTTTATTGTTAAAGAACTCCAAGAATCTATGTTCTTCTGCTGACTTTTGGTATTAGTATTTGGAGATGAATCTACATTATTTTTTATAGTGTATTTGTTAATTTTATTTTACAGAGAAAAAAAAGAGCTGGGGGAGTCGAATCGGATATTATGGACTGTGACGCAATAGAGCCACTACTGTTGATTGCAGGTGGTGCAGAAGAAATAACCTGCATCAACTGCTGACCATTATCAACAGTAGGGCGGAGACATGTTTAATAAAGAAATTAATACGCTCGAAAAGAAGAGATACTCAACAAAGATTCGGCAGAAACTAACAAAACTAAAAGCACTCAAGAATATCACAAAAATAGAATAGCTGAAACAACAACACGTAACAACACAGTTATGAGAGCACACTAAAGTCTAGAGAGCGACACGAAAGTCGAGAGAGTGAGAGTAATAAAGCTTTACGAGAGCAGACGAAATTCGAGAGAGCGAGAGACAACAACAATGCGAAGCGAGCGAGCGAGCGTGCAATGTGAGTAAGACAAAACACAGCCGTTGACCGCGCCCTGTGTGCCGGCAAAAATAAATACTTTTGTGTTTTGCAGCAAAGTTACTGATCAGAAAACATAAAATTACCAAAGCAATCACAGAGTAATTCCGAAGAACAACAGCACAGATTTATTATATATTAAGCAAATTAAATACACGAGATATTTAATAACAATCACTGCAGCACTGCAAAAACACAACCGAACACAGCAAATGCTAAGACACAATAACCTAACATTTTAGTTCTGTTAATAACAGACTGATGAATCATACTCAGAACTGAATTGAGTGGAATTATGAATATTCAGTGCAGCAGACAAAGCAAGCAAGTCGGGTGAGCTCGACTTGAAGATACTCTGAACGGAAATTGCATTTTGCGGTTGCATTGTGCAACGTATAATTTATTCTTATCAATTTTATAATTATTATTATTATTGTCAGAATTTTTGTATAATAGATAAGTGAAAGCAAAAAATAGAGGGTCTAGGATAACGTTCGCCAAAATCCACTTTGACAAGGATTTGGAGTTCTGGGACACAGTCATATTTGAATATGAGTACAAATTCAACAATTTTGGCTTGGGCGGACGGAATAATATGTGGCGACACTCTAATACTGAGCGGAATCCCAAACACCTAAAGGCAACAGTCAAGCACGGCGGAAGAAATGTTTTGGTATGGGCATCTATCTCGGCAACCGGTGTCGGAAATTTGATGATTATTGAAACAACAATGGACAGGAATGTGTACTTCGATATATTAAAGGAAGAAAAGAGTAAATTTACTCTATTAAAGGAAAAAGTCTCCAGACTTAAATGTTATTGCAAATTTCTGGGCTCTGCTGGAAAATAATATCCTGAATCGCAACATATCCAGCAAACAAGATCTCAAAAATGCTCTGCTGGAGGAGTGGAGCAGGATTAGCCCAGAAACTACCCGGAAGCTGGTATCTTCCATAAATAATAGGTTAAGAGAAGTTGTTAAGGCTAAAGGATATTAAGCATTAACATTTTATTTAAGCTTTTATACGCCAAATATTTAACTTTTCTTATGACTAATTTTTATTAATTAATTAATATTTTAATAAAAACTAAATGTTCTTTTTGAAATGTGATATAACATTAAACAAATTGGCATTTAAACATTTTGCGATTTTTTCCTTGTTTAAACTTTATAGTACTTTAAAATTTTTGCTAGACACTACCCGAAAAAAGCTTGGAATCACTGTATATATATATATATGCATTATTAGACAGTTATATTTATATCATATAAATTCCATTAATGTAATTAATCAATTTATTATTTTTTGCAATCAAATGGACTTCACTTCGCAACCACCTCCAGCAGAATTCCCACCTACCACCTCGATTACCACTTCCACACCCCCTCCCCCTGGCCAATTCAATAAAACTCAACACCAGCCGCAGACAAGCCGTGTCAACCCCTCATGTCCATCATTTCTATTAGCA
Source organism: Drosophila infuscata (assembly GCA_035042205.1). Classification (NCBI taxonomy): domain Eukaryota; kingdom Metazoa; phylum Arthropoda; class Insecta; order Diptera; family Drosophilidae; genus Drosophila; species Drosophila infuscata. The sequence continues at coordinate 25,611 of JAWNLR010000483.1, forward strand.
TAATGTTGTGAGGACTGATCTGATTGGCAACCAGCAAAATTGACCACCAAAATTGCCGCCGACGGGATTTGTGATCCCATGTTGATCTTCAGCTAAAGTATTTCCCCCAAATATATCGAACGTAATTAATTGAGTTGTCCTTCAGGCCCCAATATCGTGTCAATAAAGATCTCGCCAAGTGTTGAGCTATTTGTTAATAAATTTATAATAATCCACAACGTAAGTTTAATATATGTATGTATGAGCATTTATTCCAATGTGTGTCTATTACACTTAGCGAAATACCAAGCACAATGTTCTAATCACAAACACTTTTTTAATTTAAGAAATATTTTGTATGATTCAAGTTATTAATTAATTTTATTAATAATTCATTATTACTATATTATTTATTTCAAAATATAACAATAAGTAATACAACAAGTAAGAATGCTATACCCTTAACCCAGTTGTTAAATATATTCTAGTTTTTATGGCAAATTTCCCTTTAAAATGATTTCCATTCAAGTGTTCAGTTCTGCAAGTGCATTTCTTACTGAGTATTTTTGCTCACAAGCATATGCATACATACATACAGACATACAGACGTACACGAAACAGTTATCGGGGCTCTGCAGAATACACACAAATATATTGACGCTAGCGTCGATTATCATGTCATCTCTTTCTCACACATGCGCTCGCCTATTTATATGTATACAGAAAATGATTGCGGCTGCTGATAGAAATGAGATCAATATGAGAATATATTTTCGACTATAACTTTGGTGTTTCTTGTCCGATCTTAATGAAATTTCGGCACTTGATCAATAATATGTATTTGCATATTATGTATAAATTAGAATTGTGCCATTTGAATTGTTGAATTTATTGCTATCGGAAATCGAAATGTATCGATAATTCAGAAACGGAGGCAGTTATCGATAAAATAAAACAAACTTGATCTGCGCCTGGTACACGAGAGCTTATATTCTAAATTTGAAGTCTCTAGCTCTTATAGTCTCTGAGATCCGCTTGTTCATACAGACGGACGGACGGACGGACAGACGGACAGACGGACATGGCTATATCGACTCGGCTGTTGATCCTGATCAAGAATATATATACTTTATGGGGTCGGAGATGCTTCCTTCTGCCTGTTACATACATTTGCACAAAACCATTATACCCTTTTTACCCATTTTTAATGGGTTAAGGGTATAAATAGTGCATTAAGACTCAGTGCAGGGTATCCGACAATCATTCACTTTTGTTGTTCTCTCTTCTTTATTTCGAGAGAGCTCGAATTGAACGAAAATTTCATTTACATTTTTCCGTTGCATTTAGCAACGTATAATTTATTGTTATTGTTGTAATTATTATCATTTTTAACATATTATCATTATTGTATTTTTATTATGTTAGTTTATTATTTAGATCAATCCTTGTCCGCGGCATACATCTGGCGAGTTGCTGGAGGTGGTTTTATGTTTGGTATGGCGACGACACGGGCGCCCTTACGTGGAACCGACATTGGCGCCAGTTCATTCCAGTCATTGCGCACCGGATCGAACTCCTCGACAGTGTTATGCGAACGATGGTCACTACCTATGCCGCCAACGGCAATCAACTGATCTCCAAGCAGAGCACAACCGATCGAACTGCGTTCCTCTGCCAGCGAACAAATCAGTGTCCACGAATCGGTAGATGGATCATAACGTTCCACGGTTTTCGTAAGACTGGTTTTCGTGTAGCAACCGCCACCCAAGGCATAAATGAATCCATTTGCAGCTGTGACACCAACGTTGCTTCTACTTCGATTCATTGGCCCACGACGACTCCATTTGTTTGTTTTTGGATCGTAGCATTCGACTAAGTTATGCGATGTGGCCTCGCCGTATCCACCAACAGCATAGAGGCAACCACCCAACACCGCAACACCAAAGTTCGCACGTATATCGGTCATCGGCGACACATAGTTCCACTCACGCGTAATGGGATCCCAGCGTTCAACAGTGTTCAGGATGTTGATACCTTCGATTCCACCGACCGCATAGAGTTGTCCATTCAGCTCCGCTACGCATAGGTTCCAACGGGGCGTTCTCATTGGATTGAGTGGCACGCAGGCCATCGTGTTTAGGTCAATGCTCTCCACAGAGTTCAATGTACTACCCTCTTTATTAAATCCGCCTACCAAAATCAAGTTTTCACCCATGACAGCGGCTCCAAACTCCTCACGTCTATCGATCATATGCTCCCAAGTCGTCCACTTGTTCAGCTGCGGACAGTAGCTCTCAATGGAGGTGATCCATTTGTGGGGCTTATCTTTGCCACCCACAACCAGCAATTGGCCGACAGACGATCGGCACTTGGTGGGCAGTGAATGCAATTTGAAGGCCTCCAACCGCATTCGCAGGCATTCGATGTTCGCCCTGCACTCTTTCTGCACGTTGGCATTATGGCATGTTGGATGGAACAGCCTCTGATGCACCGTGAAGAGCAGCTCGGGTAGGTGCAGCTCACGAGTGGACGCATCGTGGCGCACCCACGACATCATCGTGTGGAACACATCCTTCTCGGTTCGCACGTAGAGCTCATCGCTGGACAGCAGCTCGTCCAGCTGGTTGGCGTTAAGTTGAAGGAACTCCTGATTCTGGCACACCTCCATAATGTGCTGGCAGATGAACGCCTGTGCCACTTGCAGCAGCTTTGTGCAGTTCAGTTGCTCCGCCAATAATGCGAATCCCAAACAATTGGATGGGTTCAGCTGGCGGGCGAGAAAATTGCAGCATTTCTCTACCACAGGGATCAGCTGCAACAGATTGGCGGTGGCCAGCAGCGACTCGACAGTGTCCATTTGCAGCTCAATGCACCCGGTGTAACAATGCTGGACGAGGAGCTGCAAAGCATCGCCATCCACCTCGCCAAGGGTCACCTCTTGTTCCTCGCTCTCGCGGAGTGATCCGGTAAACATTGCCGAGAAATATTCACTCGCAGCTGCGAGCACCAAGCGATGAGCGGACACCCGTTTGCCGTCGATCCCAGCGATGAGGACCACATCGCACAGCTGCTGGTTCGCCACAAAGTGGTGCATTCGCTTCAATAAGGAGTCTGCATGGCTGCCCACACTGGAATCTCTTGGCAAAGACTCCATTCTATTCTCTGCCATCTTCGATGTTGAAGCCATCGTGTCTTGATATTCTTTATGAAAGTACAAATTAATTTCATATAAGAGATAAAAGAAGAAGCAGATTTCAGAGTTATCTGGCAACCTTGTTGCCAGTGCCCCGATACTATTGAGAGCAAGTAAGCGTGTCAGTCACGATATCTGAAAGTATCGATATCTGATCAATTAAGCATCATTTCATGTTCATTATCAAACAAAACATTCCCATTTATTTCGCAAAGCCATCCATTATAACAAAATAAATAATTTATAACATAGTGTCTAAATCGGTATTTTTGAAATGAATGTAGTTATCGATTAAATATGATATGTCAAGTTGTATTCAAATTTAAATTGTGTCTTCAAAAATGTGATTTGATTCGCTGTAGGTAAGTTATTCAGTTATCGAGCAAATGAAATTAACTGCAGCTTCTTATTGGTATATGAATACTTTTAATCTCTGAGATATTCATTTAGACTGGCAAACGGACTTGGCTAAATCAACTCTACTATTCATGTGGAACAAGAATATAAATAGTTATATATATTAACTGTTTTCAAATAAAGATTTCACACTAACAAAAACTATTTCCTGTCGCCCAACGCTGGGTTTGTTGCTCTTGCTCTCTTCGTCGCATCAGCGGATTTGGGAATATGGTCCAAGTGCGGCTAACCGCTGAAAATTAATTAAACGATAGCCAAAAAATATTGATGAAAAATAAAGAAAAATGGAGCTGATAAGAAAAACGGACTTTGAGGAAACTAAAACGCGCATCCAACGAGTTGTGCTCTGAACAAGTTTTAAATTGGCAAAGACTAAAAAAGAAAATAACAGGGTATCAAATAGTAGTAGAAATATAGCCATGCATTTAAATACAATTGGGAAAAATCAAAAGAAAACATTAAGTTCTGAAATTTTTACAAATGTCCATTTTAATTATGTTGTTAAAGAACTCCAACTGTGAGCTGGGGGAGTCGAATCGGACTTTATGGACTGTGACGCAATAGAGCCACTACTGCTTATTGCAGGTGGTGCCGTTTAGATTGCCTCATAAAACCCTGAATATCCTACTCCGTCTTATGGCCGACAATATCCTTTACCCGTTGTGTGAAACCAGCACACTTTACGTGTACCACGTTACCACACAACCAACAAGCACTTGCAGCTTTTTATGTAGCACGCATACATGTTTAATAAAAAAATTAATACGCTCGAAAAGAATAGAGACTCAACAAAGATTCGGCACCGCACAGAAAAAATAACAAAACTAGAAGCACTCAAGAATTTCAACGGAAACAACAACACGTAACAACACAGTTATGAGAGCACACGAAAGTCGAGAGCGTAATAAAGCTTTATGAAAGCACACAAAAGTCGAGAGAGCGAGAGACAACAACAATGCGAAGCGATCGAGCGTGCGATGTGAGTAAAACAAAACACAGCTGTTGACCGCGCCATTTATGCCGGCAAAAATAAATACTTTTGTGTTTTGCAGCAAAGTTACTGATCAGAAAACATAAAAATTACCAAAGCAATCACAGAGGAATTCCGAAGAACAACAGCACAGATATATTTTATATTAAACAAATTAAATACACGAGATAAAATTTAATAACAATCACTGCAAAAACGCAACCGAACACAGCAAATGCTAAGACAGAATAACCTAACATTTTAGTTCTGTTAATAACAGACTGATGAATACTCAGAACTGAATTGAGTGGAATTACGAACATTGAGTGCAGCAGACAAAGCAAGCTAGTCGGGTGACCTTGACTTGGAGATACTCTGAACGGATATTTCATTTTGCAGTTGCATTTAGCAACGTATAGTTTATTATTATCAATTTTATAATTGGTATTATTATTATAATTATTATAATAATAATAATAATTATTATTCTAATTAATAATAACAATTATTATTACTATTAATAATATTATTATTATTATTATTATTAATAATATTATTATTATTATTATTATTATTATTATTATTATTATTATTATTATTATTATTATTATTATTATTAATATTATTATTATGCTTATTATTATTGTTATAATTATTATTATATTATATTATTATAATAATATTCTTTTATTAGTGGACAAGATGCTGTCAAAGCTATCTGGCAACCTTGCACCCGATACTATTGAGAGCAAGTAATTGAGTCAGTAGCGTTATCAGGAGAGTATCGATATCTAATTGGCATTCGGTTGCAGCACTTCACTTCGCAAGGGTATTTAAGATTCGACAAACTTAAGTAAGCTTTTTTATTTTATTTTTTAGTTTTCTATTTGATTTCGTTTTATGCGCGACTCGCCAAAAATTGTCAATTGACAAATCGCTGGCCATAAACGTAGAAAGTCCAACCACCTCCAGCAGAACTCCAACCTTCCACCTCCATGATCACTTCCACACCCTCTCCCCGTATCCTGTTCAATAAAACTCAACACCAGTCGCAGACAAGCCGTGTCTACCCCTCATGTCCATCATTTAGCAACATTTAGCATAATGTTGCGAGGACTGATCTGATTTGAACCATCAAAATTGACCACCAAAATTGCCGCCGACGGGATTTGTGAAACGCATATTGCCCAATGTTGATCTTCAGCTAAAGTCTTTCCCCCAAATATATCTAACGTAATTAATTGAGTTGTCCTTCAGGCCTCAATATCGTGTCAATAAAGATCTCGCCAAGTTTTGAGCTATTTGTTAATAAATTCATAATAATCCACAACGTATGTTTAATATACATATGTATGTGGTTTTTGTTTGAATATGTGTCTATTACACTTAGCGAAATACCAAACACAATGTTCTAATCAAAAACACTTTTTTAATTTATGAATTATTTTTTATGATTCAAGTATAATTAAATTTATTATACATTATTTATTATATATAAATATAATATAATTTTATTATTTTTATTATTATCTGTAACATAAATTTTGTATTTAATTTAAGGTTTTCATTTTCAAACTTTTTTTTGCATTTGTATTCATTAATAATTTTTAATTATATTTAGCCTAATACGCAGTTTTGAAATAATTTGAATAATTTGCCCAACATTTTCTTCGAGTGTAGAGTGCTCAATGCCATGTCAATGCTGACCTTGAAAAGTGCGCGAAACGAGTTAAGATCCATTATAATTTTGGCGCCTCGATTTGTAACAATTCCCCAGATTCCACAATTTTGTTTCAAGTGCAAAAATCAATTGGGTGATGAGAGTGGAGAGGGGTATTCGAAGAAGGGACCGCAGCCATCACAACAGACAGTTGAAAGTGAAAATGCGAATTTTGCCGAAAGTCTGCACAGAAATAGAACACATATACCCGTATAAACCTGACCGAGTCCAGCAGCATCTGTTTCATATAAAAGAAGAATATGTCTTGGGCAACTGGACAATTAAAAGACACACAAAGAAAGAAAAAAAATCGGAAACATTTTCCACAGACAACACTTTAATGCCAAATGGGCAGCGAACGCTGAGCGATTCAAGACCACTCGCATGGCACAATGATCGAAGGGATCCACATCTCCGGTGCTGACATGATGGAACAGACCCTGCAACTTAAATTCGAGTGGGACATCGAATGCAATTTGTGACCCGTCAACACCTACCAAAAGAAACAGAATTTCTACATCGGTTTGAGGTCAACCCACTTGGAGAAGTGGCTCCAAGCTGAGCCTTGCCACATTTCTCCAGCTTTGGCACATGCCGCTTGGTCAACTCATCAACTCATTGTTTATCACATCCTTAATCTGGTCCTTCTTCGGGCGAACCGACTGCTGAGATCCGAACTGCGTATTAGTCTTTGTTCACCCAACTCCTCGGCATCGTAGGTGACCAATCGTTTGGGATATTTATGCCTGATGGTATAGCTAAAAGTATCCATTGGCTGGCAACTGACAACTTCGAAAGCCAACAATTTGCATAGAAATTCCATGGTGAATGCAAAATGAAACACGTTTATTTTGAAATTTAGCAAACTCAAACGAGTAAAGGAAAGTAAATTTGTATGAATAAATAATATCTGGGTATATATGTATACATATGTATTTATGTCGAGAGACGTTTGCAATTGTTTTTATCAATTTTTGTTGGAGGCGCCTACTCAGCTGCTGGCCGAATCTCATAATTTAGTGTTCATGAAAATATATGGCCCCATATTATAAATGCGAAAAATAGTCGTTGCTATTACCAATAAAAATCTTGCTTTTCGGGGGCAGGGCGAAAGCTACCAAAATGACAGCTATATTAAAAATGCTGCTGTTTGTGCAAAAAAAAAAAAAAAAATAGAAAAAAAAAGAGAAAATAGAGAAAAAAATAAATATGAAAGGAACATTTGGATTTGCACAGAGATATTTTGTTAGACTTTTTCACATTTCCCCAGCGTATTTATGTTTCTGTGCTTATTATGTGGAACCCAGTCTGATCTGTGCTTTCATATATCTCTACTCATATTCATATTCATTCTTCCGATTAAGCAGTTTTCATGGTCATCATTAAACATATATAAATATATATATATATATAATGTTCATAGAGTCGGAGCAATCAGTGTGTTGTTGCCAAATAAAATAAGTGGCCTAAATAAAAATGTTTGCAATATTTTTGCGCTGTTTACGAGTCAATGCGAACGAACGAGCCGATTCGCCAATGAAAATCGCTGCAATTATTAAAATTAATTTCATTTATTACATCATGAAAATAACTCAACGTAAGCCCAACAAGAAGTAAAAGTGATGCAATATCGAGAGCACATAGACTGCGTTATACCCTGTAAACTAGTTTATTTGTAGACCAAATGCAATTCACAAACTTTAACAGATTACAATTTAAAACATACATTTTGATAATTTGCTACTAAAATATCATGTAATAAAAATGATTGCTTATAAGCCAAAAGGAATAAAAGGAAAATATAAGTTATTATTTTAAATTTAGCAAAATAATACATAAAATAATATAATAATAATATCTTTAACTATTAGCTTTGATGCAGACTAAACGCTGTCCACCAACTAAAATATTGGAAGTAAATAAGGTTTTTAAAATGTTTAAGAATCTTATAAATTTTATAAAAAGTATGAAATATGCGAATGATTGTTAATCGATACTTATCGATATGCTGAAAGCTAGAGATCATATTGATAAAATTAATATGGAATACGAGATCTGGCACTGAACTCCCAATATATGTATAAATATTTCTGTCTGTTTTTTTTTCACATCTATATGCCACCCTTTTAGCACATTTGTACGGGGTATAACAACATATCAGATACCCATTCAAGCCTGAATTTTCGGCCACAAGCTGTCGCAGCAATTAAGATGTGACGACCAATTCGGCATTGTCCTTTTCACATTCATTGATTGTCCTTGCCTGCCCCTCTCCCTGCCCCCTCATAACATGTCGTTCTGCGGCTTGTTCAGCAATTCTCTGTCCCTCTGCCACTTCCCCGACTATCTCTTTCTGGTAATTTCAAGTTAATAACGCTGAAAATATAATGCACGTTCGATTTTGCATCATTTTGCTCTGTCAATTGCCAATTTGGCGACCATTTTCGTTTATTTGCCAATTGTCCGGCGCAATATTAGCCAGGCAAAGAAATATTCTGACCAGGACTACCTATAAAATCTGTTTTTAATTGCTTGTCAGACAACAAATTCGTATTTTTGTGCTTTCACATCATTTTGTGCACTTTATGAGCATATTTACAGCTCGCCTAGAGAAAAATTCATAACTAATTTACAAACTGCTTAAAACTGTGGCAAAATTAATACTACAATCAGAAAAAAATCAACATGAATCCAAGAAAATCGCCCATCATCCAAATAAAAAAAATCAAAATGTGCGGACTTTATTAATAAATTTAAGTAATCGACTGAAAATTTTATTTCTTCTTCTCAGAAATATTTTTGGATACTCAAAAATCGTTCTAAAATAAAATAAATAGAAAAAATTGCGATCCAAGCTGATATAAAAATCATATCTTTTCGTCAAATCATTAGTATTTGGATGGCCAGATATGATCGTAGCTTTTGCCCAGTTCATTATTCCTGTCATATATGAAAACAGACCTTTTTGGGAAACACACGCGGCTGAGAATGTTTTGAATTCCCTTAGTTATTTTGAGCTGGCACACATGCCTTTATGATGAAATAGATAATATAGCTGCCAAAACTGAATGGCTTTCCCTAAGGAATGAAAATCGCATTCCACACACACCAGCACACACACACACACACACACACACACACACACACACACACACACACACACACACACACACACACACACACACACACACACACACACACACACACACACACACACACACACACACACACACACAGTCACACACAGTTTATGGCGGTTAGGTGAGCGTCTTTCGCCGTGTTTGAGCTAATGGCAATGCGTCTGCCTCAGATCCCAGAACAATAAAATTCCCATTTAGACGCGAATGCTAACAGCCAATGGCAGCTCCCCAGACTCCGGGCAAGACTGTGCCACAATACAGCCGCCCCCTCCCCCCCTCGCTCGACGCCACCCACTCCAGTCCTCCCACTTGCCATAAGTAAAGTGTGGCAGCAGCAGTTTTTGTGTTTTGCGTTTACGTGAAAACAATTTTTATGGCATGTCAAAAACCTATTTTAATGCTTTTAATGAAAGCGAATTTTATTGCATTACTTTTCGATTTTACGGCCCAGCAAGGCACGGGTGGAGGGGCAGGGCAGGGCAGGGCAGGGCAGGCATGTGCGTAAAAATGCACTCAAGTCAAAATGTTGACAAGATCGTAAAAAAAAACTTTGCACGGCAAAAAAAAAATAAATAAATCGGAAAAACAGGTGACAAAGCAAAAACAAGTCAAAGTTTGTGCTCCCCAGGAAAAGCCACTTAATGTGGCAAAATGTGGTCTCTAAAAAGATACAAGAAAAACACAAAAATACAAACAACAACAAAGAAAGCGGAACATTTCCGCTGTCAACGTTTTGCATAAATTCCGAATCCCAAATGCATGCTTGGGCTCTTTGGATACCTTTGCCAAATTCATTTGACCAGAAACTTAAGTTATATTTTGGAGTCGCGCCAAAAGGACGGACCGACAGCCATAGTCAGAATAGACATGTTTAGTGGCACGGCAGAAGCAGCAGCAGCAGCAACAGCAGCGACAAAAGCTTTCAGCCATAAAGACGCAACCAGAGTTGCGACGACGACAGGACGAAAGGACGACTTTGTCCTTTCGCACACGTCGCCTGTCGGAGCACTCAACGTCAGCCAAATGCACATGCAACTCGCTCGGGTTAAGGACGACAGGGATACAACGGCGGGGCAGTGCGGCAAGGAGACTCGAAACAATGCCGCCACAGGCACATAAGAACCCTCTTTCCACTGCTGCTGCTGCTGCTGCTGCTGCTGACAGGGCTGACAATACTTTTTGACTTGAACGCACTTTTGCGATCCCAGCACTCAGAGAAAAAAAAAAAAGCGAAATTAATTTGTGAAAATTGCCAGCTCAACTTTAAAGCTCAGAAAACCTAAGGAAATTTACAATTTTCCTATATTTGCTCTTTTATTACCTAAATTATTATTAAACATTTAATTTAAATTTTAAATTTTCAGTATAAAAAAACTTGATTTTTATAAAAGATAGCGTTTCTTATTTTTAGAAGCTGTTTTTCGTAATATTTCCGATATTAATTCAAAAATTGAGAAAATGTTTCTAGTTTGCAAACAGATTTTCCAATATTTAAATAAATGAGGAAGTCATTTACGAAATTTGTATTACTTTTTTAAAAATGATTTCAAGCACCTACAAAAATATATAATTTGTAGATATCAGCATATTTTTTTTCTGAGTGTTTTCTATGCATTAAATATTGGATATGCACTAAATAGAGTCGGGCCCAAAAACTATTGACAGGGTCAGACATGCACAGACATGCATTGTTGGCCGGCCAAAAAATGTTGAAATGTCACAGGACAAGGCACAAGGCACAAGGCACATCTTGGCCAGCCAAAGACTTGGCTTAAAGCAGCATACTCCTTTTTGTCCTTAAACAGTTAACTGTGTTCGCTCCTTAGGTAAATTAGTTATAGCGAACCAAAGCAAATTTTCGCATGCGAATTTCTTTATTTTTTTTCGGGGTTACATCGCAATTAGGGGTGACTACCAAATCGAAGGTCTATAGCTTCCACTTTGCTTTCTTTCCTGTTTTTTATTTACATATATTTTAGAGTTGTTCAGTGTGACGAATACTTGGACTGACAATAAAGTGTCATTAGGATATATTGGTTGCCATTTCCATTGGCATTCGCATCGTAAAAAGCAATGGCAGTCGCAGGCCGCAAGTGCCAAAGTTACAACAAATTCGTTTCATAAGCACATTAAATGACAACAACAAAATGCAAATTAGCTAACGATGCTGCCCCTGTTTCCTGTTCCTCACTTCGCCCTCTCGCCCCCTAACAAAAACCAACAAAAAAAAGGTGGAGCAATAACCGAAACAACAAATTTTCGCAAGTACATCATTTTCAATGGGAATGCATAAAAGTAGAAAAGGTTTTCAGCTGCAGTTCCGTTGCTGGAATCTGAAATACCCTAGGAAAGTTTAAGTATTCGTCAAATATTATTACGCAGAAATAAAAGCCTCAACAAACACACCCTTTCAAATATTTTCTATTAATCTATATTCATATTTAAAAATCAGGTTATAATTCCCATTTATTATATATATATAACAAAATATATCAGAAATTTAAATTTGATACAAAATATTCAACTCACAGGAAACTATGAACAAAGATTTGCTTTTTGATTACTTTAATTTTCCCCAATTTTCTTTTATAGATTTTCTAAATTACGCTTCTTTTTTTATTAAAGGCTCTTCCACTTGTGAAAACAGTTTAATGGGATTTTTGAAATATTAAATGTCTTAAAAGGATTTTCTAAAAACAAAATTATTAGACTCAAGCGGTGTCTAATTTTTGTAAGCTAACAGTTCCGAAAAGGCATGTAAAAAGGTCCTTAAGTAATATACCCCCTGCATATCTCGTTGTGGACATTAGAAAGTGTCATTCGGGAAGATGGGTATTCATGTCTGGGGTTGAGAGGCGGGCAGAGAGAGAGAAAGAGAAAGAGAGAGAGCTCAAAAGCTCACTAGCGCTTGACGCAAGGGCCTGACATTGTTCTCGCTGGCATATAATTACAGTTATTTGTGTAGCTAATTAATTGCTAATCAATCATAGACCAAGACGCCGAAAAGGACCCACTTCCAGTGTCAGACGCAGTCGCCCGTTTGCCTTTGTTGTTGTGCCTGTATCAATGTCTGCGCAGGATGCTCTGTAGATGCCAATGGCACTTCTAAGGCGTCACCCCGCCCTTGCCCTCGCCACGCCCACTTCCCACTTTTTGTACACATAAACAAAAAAGGCAGCGAAAACAAAAGCTTAGCAAGATTGATCACAACGGTTGCCGACGGCATTGAGACAGCGCTCGGCACCTGTTCGCTTACTCACGGTTATTAGCCAGGACGAGACCAGGACGAGGACATCATGCAAATGGACGTTTTGCCACTTTATGCTACACTCAGAGATCTGAATTTTACAACCATAGACTATAAACCAGTAACTCTCCATATAAGTCACAAAGTATATTTATTAACGCCAGGGATTCTTCCTTTCTTAACTTTAGGGAGCATTTAAAGCAAATATTTTTAATTTTTGTAGTGTTTATTATGAAACTAAAATATGAACTTATTTGTTGCATTTATTATTAATAAATAAAGGTAGTTTAAGATTTCTAGGCATTTCTCAATTTTCAAAACTTGTTTTCTGATAGCTACAAATTATATCTAAGGACAAGAAAAACTCTCAAGTAACCAGATTGATTTTCAACAATTCAGTTCGATTTTTTTTCGAGTGTGTCAATAGCCAAAAGCATAAAAAGCGTCAACAGCATTTTTTGCACCTTGCAAGGATTGTCGAGTGTTTGAGTAAGCCGTTGTCGGTTGTCCTGCCAGTTGTCCTGGCCGTTTCGGCTGTCCGTTGTCCTGGCTGTCAGTCAGCCACGTTGCCTGCCAGAGCTGACGTCAGCCTAGTCGTTTATCCTTTTGGCGCACATTTTATTTTACATAATTTGAACATTTAAGACGTGCCTCGGCATAGCCAAGAGGCTTTAGTTTTAGTTTATGTAGCCAGTGCGTAGTTTTTCTTTTACACCCCGATCCCCCTCCCTCTCCCTCTCGTCCTACTTCTCATACCTCTCCAACTCATACGCATCCTTTACGCCCCAGTGAATTTTATGGCTGCTAAATTTGCCAAGCCTCCCCTCTCCACAATCCCATCCCCTTGATCTCTTGTCACCCAACGCATTTTGTACTTCTTTTTGTTAAAAACTTGCACGTTTGGTCTTTTGCCCATTTTGTTGCTTGCGAAATTTACAGTTAACCCAAATTGTCGGCTATTTCAACATGGTCAACATGGCTCTGCCCGCCGCTGTTCTTGGTCGCTTTTATGCCATTTTCAATTCAATTGTTGTCTAAGTGATAGTAAGAGTCGCTCATAATGCTTTCATGGCTCAATATGAATTCTAAAATCAACAGCATGTGTGATTTTCCAAAAATAGTGGGGGTATAGGAATGGAAACGGAAGTGGAAATGGGGTAGGTAGGGCTTGGCAGAACCCAGAACTCCGAGGGAGCAAGAGTAATAATACAAATCAGGAATATATGCTTGCATTAAGTAGACATTGTATTAAGTGAAGGGGTGGTAAAAATCTTAGCAGAAGAACATTTTCTTAGATGGAGTATTTTTAGGGGAGTGGGGAATGGAGTGGGAGGAGAAGGATAAAGGAAGTGGTAAGAAGACAATAAATATGGACAAATCTGGAATATATGCTTGTAACAAGTACAGATAGTATTCAAAGCGAAAGTCTTTAGATTATCTTTAATCTTGAAGTATATGTTTAGGTGGAGTATGAAAATCTTGTACTTGTTTCCAATTTTAAGAATCTTGTGGTCAACAGTTATTTCTTAGTTGAAGGACCTTTTTAAATAACAACATATATCCGATACAAGCTCATCGGATGCGCATTATTACATAGCTTTCATAGAAATAATCGGTTATTTTTTGTTTATCGAAAATTATGGGTTACTTTAGAATGTTGTTGCTTTTCATTATTCCCATTATTTTTAGGAACAAATTGGCTCCTTGAACAAAACAGGTAATTGTTTTCCAATGGTTAATTTGAAAACATTGCAGTTTGGAGTCTAAAAATTGAGATTTTGACGAAAAAAAAAACTGCAATAAAATGTAACCAAAAAAAGATATTTTCTGTTGATGTTGTTGCTGTTGTTGTTGTTGTTATTATTGTGTGCAATGTGCAAATCCAACTTACAGAAATCGGTAAATCAGCAAATCGGTAAATCTGACACCGTGAACTATGGCGGCGAAGAGGAGGGTTGTTGGCTGGTCTGGTCTGCTGGCAAAGGTCGCGTGGCCATGTCACAACTTTCCTCTATCGACGGGGGTTGGGGTGTGTTGTCGACTCGGCATTGTATTGAATGATTGGTAATTCGATACAGTTGCTCGATTGGCGCAGTCTGCATTTGCGCATTGTTTTGGTTCATTTGCTGCGCGCATCGCAAATTGACAGCGCGAGTCCCGAAACCCAAACCCACTCTCCGATTCCCATACCCCATCCAATGGGAATTCCCAATCGCAATCCCATTCCCCGATTCGCACTAATTTTCCTGCTTTGTCGTGCGCCGTGCGAAACGTATAAATAATTTTATTTCTATTTTCTAGCCATATCCAAACTATTTATTGCTAATGGATTTATGGCCCGCTTCTCATCTTCTCATATATATATATTTTTATATATATCAATATCTTCATATCTGGCTTGTAAGCGACACGTGTGTTGTGTTCCGTTTCCTGTTGCCCTTCTCCCCTCGGGAGCTCCATGCAATTATAGCAATAAATATATCCATCTATAAGTGCACAGCTCTTGTCCAAATCTTTGTCTCCTTTCTTATTTTGGTCATCTTTTTGAGAGTGGCGGCGGCGGCTTCTTATTATTCTTTAATTTTGGCAAATTGTTTTCGTTTTATGAAATTTCTTTTCACTTCAAATTGTTCATCTTTATCTATTCTATTTTTATTTTATTTTTTATCTTTTTTGCTAGGATTGTGGAAAAGGTTTCCATTTCCCTGGCAGCTCGTCTTGCCTTTTAATAAATGTCCAGCAGCGACTTCGAAGCGAAGCTTCGTATTTCGTCTGGGCGCTCAAGAAATATGCACAAATTAATTTTGTTTTATTTCGTGAGAGCAGAAGCACAAATTTAAATCGGGCAAGTGGTGGAAAGGAATACGTCATGTCCACACTGCCACTTGCAGTGGCAACAACAAGAAAAGGGTGTCAATTGCGTAAGGACCATATCCGCCTCCCCCAAGCAGGACACAACTGCCAACTGTTGTCCTGCGACTCGGCACGGAATTGCCTTCGTCGCCGTCTTCGACTTTTCCTTAACTCTTGCAAAGTTGGAAGAAAAAAGAGCCGCCTTTGGTTATATTTTTTAGGGCTGCGGGGCAAGGGCTACTGTTATGAATGCAAATTAAAAGTATACAAATCTAATAAGTTCCATTTAAGATGCTTTAATTTGTTTCCACTCGCTTCGGTCTCTTTCTCTGTTTTTAGCTTTGCGCCTTTTGCCATTTTGCATTTCAGAAATTGTTGCTAATTGTTGAGCTTTTAGCTAGAGCATTTTTAATGCAAAGTGCACCATTTCCACAGCCCCCCCTGAATACCCTTCCTCCATCATCCTTTCCCTCTGTTTGGATAATCATCATGCATAAATACAAAATGCATTTTTCTATGAAAATTGCATTTTAATTTGTTTTTGCCGAGCCACTTTTGTGCCAAAAGTTATTGCACTAAATTACAAGACACAAAATCATTTGAAGCATCGCTTTTGAAATGTTTTCAATTTTCCTTAATAGCTTATTAAATGCAATTTGGCTTTTCTTATATATATGCGATTCGTAAGATCTGTAAAAGCCGCTTACTATATTCAACTTGCGGGCATGTATATATTTTGAATATAGTTTATTGTCATCGATTTGTATTAAACTCACTTAATAAGTGAATATAAATTTAAATACAAATTGCTTATTATAATGAATTTGAATGCAAGGCACTTTGACTTTAAATATCTCCACTAATAACTTAATATATTTCATTTGAAATGAAATATCTTAATTACAAAATCTTTAAATATATTTTTCGTATTCAATTTTATTTTAAATGCAAAATATATTAGTTGAATTAAATTTATATAGGTTATTTATATAAAATTTCGCTTTAAAAATAAAAACGACTTTAAATACTTTTATTTATAGCTTTTATTAAATAAGCTAGAAAACATATTTATATTTATATATTCATATATTGCTTATTTCGTTCAATTTGAATAGATAGCATATTTCAAATAATACATTTAATAAATATTTTTATATACAACCGTTTTATAATAATTTAATTGTACAAAATAATAACTAAATATCTTTATATGAATCTTAAAATATTTAATTTTACTACAAAGCATAACAAATATATATTTTAAATATCACTGTATTCAATTTGCTTTTACGGCACATTTTAAATATATAGTATTTTAAATATGTTTATATAAACTCTATTTTCCCTTATTTTGTCATATGAAATGAGGTCCTTAATGAGATGCAGGCTAAAGCATCCTTTGATTGACTAATAAAATGCTACGTGAGCTGATTGAAAAGGTTGCCAATTTAACACTAGGTAGAATTTCTTAAGGTTTTTATTTGCGTCTCTCTTTGTTTTTTCTCTTGGCTTTCGGGGGCAGGCAAAGGTAATTTCCACGACCAGTTGGTGGCGCGTATGTGACGCACATATTTAAACAAACCCCCTTGGGGGCAGGCAGCTGTCACCCGGTCGGAGCACAATGTTGATGGCTCTTGATGATGCTGACAATGTGAAGCACAAATAAACTTTGAGAGAATGGCACAAATAAAGCCCATGCCACAACTAAAATGCTGCTGCTGCCTCTGCTGCTGCTTTCTGACCATATGTTGACGCCGCAGGCGCGCCTAGGTGTAACTACATGCCATAAAGTAGTAGTTGCTGTAATAGACTCAGTTGCCCCCAAAAAGGCCCAAAAGGGACAAGGGACAAGGAACACGTCCTAAGGACAGCAGCACCTTGAAGAAGCAGGCGACTGCCAAGAAACACCTTGGGGTCGCTTTTTGCTGAAATGTGCACAAATTTTGTGTGTGGCACCCAGAGAACCAAATCCACATCAATGTCGTCACATTGTGTGCCCCCTGTGTGTATATGTGTGTGTTCAGCATCTGTGAGTGTGTGTGGGTGTCCTTTATAGTTTTGTTCATTTCATAAATATGCGTTTGTCCTTTTTACGGATTTGGGTTTGGGTTTGAAGGCAGCCTGCGGCTTTCATAACTTGAGATGGTCGGGCACACCTTTTAGCTGGCACCCCAGCCATAACCGCCCCTGCCACTGCAACACCCCGCACTGTCCATAGGCAGATTCATAATTTGATCCTGGGGTAAATACATTTTATTATGATTTTTATGTATATGCGAGCCTGCAGTTTATATACGTTAGCAAGTCTAACCTTACATCAGCCCAGCCTCTTCAACCTTGCCACAGGTTGTGTCCGGTGCTTGTCCCTTGCCGTATCCTCAGCTGCTGCCGCCTTAAGTGCAGACTTATGAATTGGTCAGGCGGCGACATATGCCTATATGTGTACACTCAGCGAAAAAGAACCTGAAAAGTAACCACTAAAATTCAAATCTCACTGGAAAGTACAAAATATATTCCATGGTTTTAGAAATTGGCTCTAAACTTAATTAAACAAATGTTCAAAATTTAGACAAAAACTGTTTTCCCTATTTTATAGAAATGTTTTTATAAAATCGAGCATGAAACTAAGAAAAGAAATAGAGAAACTTGCATTTTAAAAATACACTTGCTGAAAAATGAGCAGAGCTACCCTTGATGACAATTTCTTTTTCTAAGTGTATAGTTGACTTTGGGTTTGGATTTTGGTTGTGTGGCCGTTTGCCGCTTTTGTTTGTCTTTAATATTTTGCACATAAACATATATCTTTATTTATTTAGGTCGTTGCCTACCTCGGCCAAGCAAAACTGTCTGTTGGGCACAAAATTTATTAAAATATTGGCAACGGCCAATTGGCCAACAGAAAGAGCCGAGACAATCGACGAGACACAGCTGCACTTGATGCCTGACTGCTGCTGTTGTTGTAGTTGCTGTTGTAGTTGTTGTTGTTCTAGAGAATAGTGCCCCGAGTACAATGCCACACTTAACTCGCTTAACACTTTCACTTTCAACGCTAAATTAATTACAATTTATAGTTATAGCAAGTGAGCAAAACCGAAAAGCGAAAAACGAAAAACGAATAACAAAACAAATTAAGTAGGCGTTAAAATAGTTCATATTTCATTTGGTGTTTTTATGTGGAAACAACGTTCAACAACGCAGACGAACAATTGGCAAGTGTTGACAAGCGACCAGACTGCACAAGTAAACCCCTCCACCCCTTCCCACCAGCCCCTTTGTGGCAACATCCATGTGGCACCTCGTCTTAGGCGGACACTCCTCAGCTGATGATTGTTGCTACTTTCGCTAGTGCAACGGAATTTGCAACTCGCAATTACTTCTTAGTCTGGTAGTCTTCCTGGTAGTTTTTTGATTCATTTCGTGCAGACAGCGACAATAGGCCAAATGACTCAAAACCAAACGAGGTTACAATGCAGCTAATGACTCCAAAAATACCCTGTAATCAGAACAGCTTACGATAACGATAAGAGTTGGTATTTTGTTAATTTCCTGTTTTTAATTAAGTTTTTGTAGTCGATCAATAAAATGCTTTTACATTACATGTAAGAATTCATTTATACAATTTTGTCTTTTATTCTTATCGACAATCGATTTGTATCGATATGTATCGATCAATGATAGGTTTGGTTATATTATAAATCAATCTGAAGGCGCTGATATTGAAATTGTAGCTCATTCTTTCTAGTTTTCAATCCAACACTGAGCAGGGTATCAGAATACGCGAGTGTCCATCAATTAGAGGCATAAACAGCTGGCTGGTTGCAAGCAGCGAGGCAGTGAGGCAGGCAGGCTACTTAATTGGCTAGTGGAATCACCTACTCAAGTGAGCCATGGATATTGCCAAAGAGACTTTGGGCCCAAAAGAGCCCAAGCTGGCTAACTGAGCTGATTGGCCAATACTCACACACACACACACCCGCACACACACACACACACACACACACACACACACACACATATGAGCTGCACATCACGTAGTCAAATACTTTTGCACTTTCGCTTTTATTTCACTCCTGGGATCTTGTTAGTCAAACGTGAGACGTGAGACTCCATGATGAGTATCTTGATGTATTTGTCTGTCTGTGTGTATGTGTGTGTGCATTCTAAATTTCAAGCTTACACTCAGAAAAAAAAAGTCTCTCTGAATTTTAGAAATTCCCCAAGTTTTACTCCGCTCATTCAGCACGTACAATTTAAAAATGTAAAGTTTCTCTTATCTTAATTCTTAAAAAATTTAGAAAATATATTAATTTTTTCAGCTAGATTTTTTTTTTGTATGTGTTATAAAGAAATCATTACTTTTTTCTAAATAATTATTTGCATGACTGCTTTTTATAAATGCATTTATTAATAATAAACTATTTTTAAAAATTCGAAGAAAAATAACTTCTTAAGATTTAGAGAAAGTCTTTCTAATTTGTATATTTATAAATTATTTCCAAGAACCAGAAAAACATTCCAGATTGCAGGTAGATTTTTTCTAAGTGTAGGGGGAAGTGTTCGATTTGTGTGTTGTATCAGGTTGCGTAAGTCAATAAAATTTTCATATTTATTGACCATTAGACGCAAAGGCTCGATGTGATTTCGCTTGCAACTTTTCCCTTTTTTTTTGGCACCTCGGGCGCAGCTGTGTCTTTCTGCCTCCCCCTTCTCAGGCGTGTTGCAGGCAACCCCCCAGTGCCCCCTCGTTGGCATGGTCTGTTGGGCATTCGAATTGTCGTCGTTGCCGTTGCCGTTGCCGTTGTCGGCTCGACAATGCGAACAATTCGCGTTGACATGTTGTCTGCATAATTGCAGTACACGGGACACTGACGCCACTGCCAGTTGCCACACTTGCCACCGCTTGTGGCAGCTGACAGAGAGGCGTCCCGTTTTTGTTTAACGCTTAGGTGCGAAACTCCTCGATGAATCTCGAATCGCAACCTTTGTGAAATGTGAATACCTAGGTGGCGTCAACCTACTTCGGCATTTGCTCGAAAATAGACGCCAACTCGGCCCACAAAAATGGTTGCCACCTTTTTGTTTTTGTTTTTGTTTCTGCTTTCGTTTCTGCGGCACCAAAAACCGGGTGCATGTGCAGCACTTGCCACAGGGGCATTGTCTTGCCGGGGAACACCCTGTGTGTTGGCGAAAAGGTGCAACCACTTAATGGGCGGAATGGCGAAATGCTTTGCATTTAGCTAGGTACGAATTTTGTGGCCAACAAATTTTCGTCGGCATTTTTGGGGCCAGGCCATGAGTCCGTCTGTCCATTTTGTCTGTCCGCTTGGCGTCTTGCCGTCGCCACCGCCATCAGCGATAAGCAAAATAGAGAAAAAAAGAACAAAAAATAAAATAAATGAAATGAAATGAAAAATCATTTCATTTCAATCCATTTCACTTAAAAATACGCAACAAACGGTGTTCGAAATGCTCTCGAGGCGGCTAATAAATTAAGATTTTCTCAGCGCAAGCAACTAATTTCGAATTGAACGCACACATTTCCTGGGAATACGTGAAAATGCAGCCGGTATATTTAATCGAAGGCGATATGCCTTTCAAAAATCTGCTCACCCTCCACCCTCCCTGTCCCACCCCCCCCCCCAACTCACCCACCGCCCACTTCATTCTACACTCTACACTCATGGCTAGCACAAATCAAGCGCGCCGTGTGCCACACTTTTCCACCAACATCCAAGATCCAAAAACCAAATCAAAAAAAAAAAAAAAATCAACTGAGTCTGATGGAATCGGCAGTAAACGACTGCATAATACACTGACCCTAGTGCTTTGGCAATTGGGAAAACTGGCAAAGTTAAGATTCATCGTTTTAAATACTGAGTATTATCAATAAGTCTGTACATTTTGCGGATATTCTGAATTCTGAATTTCAGTTAACCATATTATTCTGGGTGTATATATTGCTAATTTCAATTATATAGCTATATATTTGAATACCCTGCTGCATTTTGGCAACAGAGTATTAAACCGAAAAAGTCAGCGGAACGCCAAACAAGACGGCGGCCCCCAAAAAGCATTTTCAGTTTATTTTCAAATTCAATTTCAATAATTTTTAATGGGCAACGCAGCACGCACAACGTCTAATCGTCTGGCGTCGAATCCCTACACATGTATGTACTATATAAATATATATATGGATATATGCTTAAAAGTGGAAGCAACCGTTTGGCTAATTAGTCGAAACTTTTTGCACAAACATCGGCTACAATTTCAAGCTCAACGCGAATGATGTGCGCCATTCCTCTGCCCCACAACAAAAAAGAAAAAAAAAACAGCCTTTGAGCAGCGTGTGAGTCCATATATATATATATATATATATATACACAACTATATAGACTATATATATGTTCCCGATCTGACGGAATGTTTGTTTACAGTCGCTGTTGTTGTTCAACGGCTGCTTCTTCAAAGAAACAACCATTTTTAGTATTTATTGGCATTCGTTTTGCTTTGACATTTTGTGCTCTTTTCCCGTGGCGAAGGAAAACACCTTTGTGCGCCGCTTTTCCACCTATTAAACGACCAACTTTACGATCAGTTCCCCCCACTCGTTTTTCCTCTCGGACTGTCCATCGGGCAAAGAGATGTAAGCGAAATTTTTATGCATCGCGGCAACTTCCACGAATTCCACGCCGGAAATTATGACCGCCGTCGACCTCCACACACAGACCGTATCTCTCTCCCTCTCTCTCTCTCTCATTATCTTTCTCTCCCTCTCTCTCTCTCTGTGTGTGGGGGATTGGGCGACAACAATGTTGCCGCAAAACATTAAAATATGAAAAATTCACTTAAAAATTGTAAACAACGCACGCTGCCTGCCCCCATTCGTTGCATATTTCGAAATAAGACGCAACTAAAGGAAAAACAAGAAAAGAAAAACAAATCGGAAAGCAAATAAAACACTGCAAAAGGCCGAAAGAACCGCAGAGGTGCTGCTGCCTGGCAGAGAAAAACACTTTACGATCGATCGTTAAACAAATTGCCACATGAATCCAAATGAGGCATGGTCAAAACACAACACGGACAGTGCCCCAATGCAGCTATGCAAAAACATGTATTAACTTCATCCCAATGAACAAATAATCAGCTAAGCAGTGCTGCACTCATTCACCATGATCTACTTGGCCTAAAAGTGTGCACTGTATTGGCCAAATGGCCAATGGGGCGAAGGCTCTTTTCTAAAGTTAACTAAGTCAATTTTTTATGTATTTAATGTCGACCAATCAGGAAAATACAAGCAGTAAAAGATAAATTAAATTAAATTCAAAATAAAATTTAATATGTATATTAATTTAAATTTTTAAGAAAATAAAAAGACAGAAATTTAATCTTATTTGATTTGCTTCTGTTTGCAAAATAATTTGTAAAATAATGTTTATATAACTCTCTTATAAAGTACTTTACTTTTATCAGAAGATTAATGCCAATATCATCTAACCCAGGCCTTCCTTTATTTGAACACCCTATTTTATTTTGCTTTATTCAACTGTGTTTTATTTTCTGCATAGTATTTATTATTTATATTATTAAGAAATGCTCACATCAAAAATGGGATATGGATTATAATGAATGGAAAATGCTTACAAATAAGTGGTTAAATTTAGTTGCAAATGGAGATAGTTAATCATTATTAACAATGAGTTTTGTACTAGTTAAGTTTACCTTCACCTAGGCCTAATTAATATTTATAAAAACTAGATGTGATGTTTTTATTAATTATACTAGCTTTAGAATAATCCCAAAACCTTGACTCAACTAGTCTTCAACAATTCTATGGAGACCTTCATCATTTAATTTGACATCATTTATTTTGTGAATGTTTGGTAAAAAATATTTGTTTTTAATACAAACACATCTACCAAAAAGCATCGCTAAAAAATACGAGTTTCATTTAAATTGAATGCGATAAGCTTGAAATTTGAAATGTGCTTTTGCCGAAGTCCACAATCACAACTGGGATTCCGCGAACACATTATGAAAGATGTGGAATTTAAGCGAAAGTAAACACACTGAAGTGACTGGCACTTGTTCTTGGAACTGATTAGAGCCGGGACAGGCAAAAGATTATAATTTTGTGGTTTGTTCCACTGGCCGGGCTGAAGATGAGGTTAATCGCAGCCACTAAATAGTTGAATATTAATGAACAACATTTTTAACGGGCACTTGCAGAGCATTTATCGCTCCAGCTGAGAGGCGGACACGGGTCTAAGTCCGGGTCTTGAGTCCGTGGTACTAAAAACGTAGAAAATCACTGCAGCAATTAAAATGAATTTATGAATCACAGAATCACGGACTGACTGACGGGATGGACGCAGATATTGATGATGCGCGACTCTCTGCGGCAATATTGTATTAAAATTTTTTTGCCATCATAAAGATTATTATTTTATGACATACATAAGTCGCAGTGTGTGTGTGTGTGTGTATGTATGGACACGCGTCACAGGCAAATTCTAATAAATTTTTAATGCACTCCATCTCCTTTTTAGACTCGAGAGCGCACTTTTATTATTGATATTTACGGCTCCAAACACATTTATCGATGATGCATAATTCAGCAGGGCTTGCGACATGTGGCATGTGTGTGTGTGTGTGTGTGTGTGTGGCATGACGTCAAGGACCAAAAGCGTAGACCTCAGCTGCGTAATTAATGAAGCCATAAAAACTACAGTCAATTAATTAAAAATGCAACCGAGCTGCGAGAGAAGTGAGAGATGAATCTATCTTGTGTCCAGGCGACGAGGCACGGCCAGAGTTGAATGTGCCAACTGTAAAATTGTGTTTTACGAGCGATCTGCACTTGATGGCCATTATCCATTACCTCTCCCCCCCTCAACTCTAAACCCCTTGCCTAAGTTTGGATTCCCCTATTCAAGTGCTTTTGTTGTTAAGTATTTGTCAAGTAAACTGGCGTCGGCCATTGTAAAAATTTTTATTATACACTCGTAAATGTCAAATGTAATTTAAGCGCACACACACACATGGCACAAATACATATGTAATTGTGTATAGTATATACATACATATATATTATACATATATACATATACATGTATATAGCTAGACATTCGACTATTGTCGCTTTCAAGTTAACAGTTAGCTAAACGCTTGATTGAGCTGTGAGCCAAGCAACTTGTAGCCACATTGCCACACACTACACACACACACACACACACACACACACACTGTGAGTGTGTACTACTTGAATGTGTCTTGAGTTTGTCACCAAATGCAACATGTACCAAATGTTGCCACGGCACCGACAGACAGGCCTTAAAGAAATTACAAATTAAGTGAGACTAAACAAACACAGACCAGGTCTTTGTCTCTACACTCAAAAAAATTAACCAGAGCAATATTCTTGTTTTTAAGAATTAATTAATAATAATTAATAAAAAAAGGAAAAACACATTTCGGATAATTAGAAATGCTTGCCTTAAATCCACAGCCCAAAAAATATGTTGTTTTTTTTTGTATTTTTGAAATATTTTCAAAAGAATTGCGAAAAAATGAATGCATCTTTATGACTCGTATTTATTATTAGAGTATTTTTATTATGCGAATTTTATGAGCTATGTGAAATCTTGAAATATTCTTTCTTTCTGAGTGTAGACTTCTTTCCCTCTCCCTCTTTATTCAGTCCACAGACTCTGTCTCTATCTTTGTCTATCTTCTCCTCAATCCGCAGACCCTCTCTCTCTCTCTCTGTCTCCTTAGTAGTTTCCTCCGTCTCTGAGCAATACAAACAACTTACAAGAACTAATCAAAATATTTAGAAACACACTGAAAGGTGCCAGTCGCAGTTGCAGTCGGAAAAGCAAACGAAGAGTTTTTCATTTACATTTCCATTTTCATTTCATTTCCATTTCATTTGCACATGAAACTTGGCAGCTGTCTGCGGATAAATTCAAAAGACTTGCCCAACATATGGCAACAGGTTACACCAATAGCCACAATCACATAGTCTCAAGTGGAAGCTGATCGAGATTAGCACGATCTTTCCCGACTGAAAAAAAAAAAAACATAAAAGTATTTTTGTTAAAATTAATGAATTCAATACTAAGCAGAAGTATTTCACGATATATAATCAAGTTCGCTCTCAAATGTTTTGCTAATATTAAAAGTGTTCTACAAGTTTCTATTTTGGAAATCATTAATTTATTTGCAAATTACCCATGTCCAAGGAATGAGCTTTCAGTTTTCGAAAGGGTCTTTAAATTACACCTCATATCATATAAAATATCAACAGGTTTCGTTAATACCGATTTAAGAAACAAAGTAAAGTATAAAGGAATAGTTGCTGTTATCAGAAAAATATTTGATGTACGAATAAATATATATATATATTTTATTTATAACAATAAATACATAGCCACATTCGCACTTGCCATTTATTAAACATAAAATCAATTAAGCACCCCCCCGAAGAAGAGTGTCATCCTCTGCAGCAGCAGGAGATCTTCCAAATGAAGGATCTGTAGCTGAGTTCTCACGCTCTCTGTTTGGGCACGATGAGTGCATATTTGGGCATTAATTAAATTAAACAACTAACAACAAATAAATGTAAACAGCGAGTGTCGCCTGCCCCCCCAGGGTGTGGAGTAGACATAAGGACCAAACACCTTGTCACGTTTTGCGACACGTGTCCACCACTGAGCTACCAAATTAAACAGATCTCTCTTCGGGCGAGTGCTGATGAGCAAAAGCAA
Source organism: Drosophila infuscata (assembly GCA_035042205.1). Classification (NCBI taxonomy): domain Eukaryota; kingdom Metazoa; phylum Arthropoda; class Insecta; order Diptera; family Drosophilidae; genus Drosophila; species Drosophila infuscata. The sequence goes on from JAWNLR010000483.1 coordinate 51,896, forward strand.
ACCGTAAATTGTCACATTACCAACCCCCTTCCCCGACCTCTCAGGAAAATTGGAAAAACAGCGCATTGATTTCAAGCAACGTGTGTCGAGCGTGTGACCAGCGGAGCTACCTACACTCAGAAAAACATTAATTATTAACCAAAATGGCAAGTTCTAAAATTAAAGCTTGTGACTTTATAAAAAGCTAGCTTTCTAAATCTTCATTTCCTGTTGGATATTTATAAAAATAAAAAAAGGGAGAAGTTTTTCATTATGTTATAATTGTTTTTTTGTTACTTATATTTATACTTTGATAACGAAGGTCTCATAGTATTTTGGTTGTGTGCAATGTCCGTCTGTCCCTCCGTCCGTCTATCCATCCGTCCATCCGTCTGTCCGTCTGTACGAATGCAACTTTTCATGACACCCTTAGAGATAGAGGCTTCAAACTTGGAATATATACTGGTCTGTGACCGTGTCAGACAAAATGCAAGATTGGAGTGCTACGTCCACAAGAGGCTAGGAAATCTCTAAAATCGACATAGCACTAATCAGACTAGGCAAATGGAATTTATTATTTCACTTAACTTCCCTGGCCTGCCTTAAATAAACACCTTTTCCAGCAGGCTCTAATGGGTTACGAATGTGTGCGAGAAAGAATCTGTTTTGCTACCCTTGAATGAGTGCGAAGATAGCAGCAATGTATATATTGGATTCGATTAAAGTTTTTTCAAATTAAAGTTACCATTTATGGGTCTGTTTTTAAACGACATTGTTTAGTGCTGCAACAGATTGCCGATTAGATATCGATACTCTCCTTAAATCGTTACTGATTTAATTACTTGCTCTCAATAGTACCGTGGCAAAGTTATCAGATAGTTTTGACAGCATCTTGTTTACGAATAAAAGAATAATATTATTATAATAATAACATATTAATAATAATAATAATAATAATAATAATAATAATAATAATAATAATAATAATAATAATAATAATAATAATAATAATAATAATAATAATAATAATAATTATAATAATAATAATAATAATAATTTTAATAATGATAATTGTTAACGCTATCAGCTTTTTGATGGCTATATTTAAAATAAGTACACAAACTTATTTCACAAGGGTATAAACTTAATTAAAAAATGTATTAGTATATTCAACTGTGATAGAGTGTAAACTCACTAGCTGCAGCAGCCGGCGGATCAGCGAGCGCCCTTTATATACATATATAGAGAGAGAGAGAGAAAGAGAGCGTTGCAAAGGAGAGCGCGGTAAATAGGAGCGCTGATAACGCTGACCGCTGCAGTTTGAACTGCGCTTAACATATTTGCATGTGTAAATGCAACTACAAATACTCTATCTTTATTGAGCCGCGCAGGGCACCAAATGTGCATCAAATTAATAACAAACTAATTTGCTGCTGACGCCAACAATAATAATAATAATAATAATTTTAATAATAACAATTATAAAATTGATAATAATATATTATACGTTGCTAAATGCAACTGCAAAATGAAATTTCCGTTCAGAGTATCTTTAAGCCGAGCTCACCCGACTTGCTTGCTTTGTCTGCTGCACTCAATGTTCGTAATTTCACTCAATTCAGTTCTGAGAATGATTCATCAGTCTGTTATTAACAAAACTAAAATGTTAAGTTATTCTGTCTTAGCATTTGCTGTGTTCGGTTGTGTTTTTGCAGTGCTGCAGTGATTGTTATTAAATATCTCGTGTATTTAATTTTCTTAATATATAATATATCTGTGCTGTTGTTCTTCGGAATTCCTCTGTTATTGCTTTGGTAATTTTGGGTTTTCTGTTCAGTAAGTATTTATTTTTCACAAAAGTATTTATTTTTGCCGGCATAAATGGCGCGGTGAACAGCTGTGTTTTATTTTACTCACATCGCACGCTCGCTCGCTCGCTTCGCATTGTTGTTGTCTCTCGCTCTCTCGACTTTTGTGTGCTCTCATAAAGCTTAACTACCCTCTCTCTCTCTCGACTTTCGTGTCGCTCTCTGGACTTCAGTGTGCTCGTATAACTGTGTTGTTACGTGTTGTTGTTTCAGCTATTTTATTTCCGTAGAAATTCTTGAGTGCTTCTAGTTTTGTTATCTCATCTGTGCGGTGGCAAATCTTTGTTGAGTCTCTCTTCTTTTCGAGCGTATTAATTAATTTATTAATCATGTCTGCGTGCTACATAAAAAGCTGCAAGTGCTCGTTTGTTGTGTGGTAACGTGGTACACGTAAAGTGTAAAGGATATAATCGGCAATAAGTCGGGTTTAAAGTAGCGATGCGAGCGATGCCGCGAGACGGAATCGAAAATTCAGGGTTTTATGAGGCAAACTAGACGGGGGCTTCCACGATTTTCGTCTAGCTTTTAGTACGTTCAGAGCTGATTTTAAGGCAATGGAGAATCAATTTAATAGTGTAAAACTGTTGAATGAGTTTCTTAATCAGAAACGATCGGCCGAGCCTGCCTTGCCTCGAGTCTGCCACTGCCCCTGCACCGCTAACACCTGCTGTTGATAATGGTCAGCAGTTGATGCAGGTTATTTCTTCTGCACCACCTGCAATCAACAGTAGTGGCTCTATTGCGTCACAGTCCATAATATCCAATTCGACTCCCCCAGCCCATATTTTCTCCTGTTAAATAAAATTAACAAATACACTTTCCAAAATAATTTAGATTATCATCTCCAAGTACTAACGCCAATAGTCAGCAGAAGAATATAAATCCTTCAACTAGGAGATACCATAAGCTCACATTTGGAGTTCTTCAACAAAATAATTAAAATGAACATTCCTAAAAAATTCAGAACTTAATGTTTTGTTTTGATTTTGCGCAATTGTATTTAAATTCATGGCTATATTTATAATACTATGTGATACCCTGTTTTTTTCCTTTTAGTCTTCGCCAATTTGAAACTTGTTCAGAGCACAACTCGCGTTTCAGTTTCCTCAAAGTCATTTTTTCTTATCAGCTCCATTCTTCTTTATTTTTCATTAAATCCGCTGATGCGACATTTGTCAAGAGCAACGAACCCAGCGTTGGGCGACACTTTGGTGTCCAACATCCCCTGGGTAACTTGAGCGCCTGCGCGAATTGCTTATGTTGCACTTTCCGAGATCAGCCGCGACAACTGAGCGGCTTCTCTACGAGTAGTCACGAGGTTTCTTGATATTCATTTTGGATTTAGTTCCCTTCGGGAAAAAACATAACAAAGTTGAAAACCCACTTAAAATCGAAATTACATAAAATAATTAAGTTATAATAAATCCAAGTATAACAAAGTATTCATTTATATATTCATTTCACTCGAAAATATTCATATTCATATTTGGAAATGAAAAGTGCAAAATAATAATAAAACCGAAAAGTGACCAACAGGAAATAGTTTTGTTAGTGTGAAATCTTTATTTGAAAACAGTAAATATATTCCCTTTAAATTATGTATATTCGTCTCCCACATGAATAGTAGAGTTGATTTAGCCAAGTCCGTTTGCCAGTCTAAATGAATATATTAGAGATTAAAAGTACTCATAAACCAATAAGAAGGTGCAGTTCATTTAATTTGCTCGATAACTGAATAACTTATCTACAGCGAATCAAATCATATTTTTTTTAGATATTGTATCTTTCAACTTACACATAATGTTGGTCATGTCTGATTGAAAGTATCCTTCATTGCTATTTATTATCGATAAGAATCGCAATACAAATCACACATTTAAAGATTTATTGTTCTTAACATAATATTGGCCATACTTAATCGATACCAACTCCATTTCGATCAGAATAAATACATATATATATATACATATATATATATATATAAATATATACATATATATATATATTTGTATAATATATAAACAAATCATATTTAATCGATAACTACATTCGTTTCAAAAATATCGATTATGACACAATGTTATATATTATATTTATTGTGTTATAATGAATAGCTCAGCGATATAAATTAGAATTATTGCGCTTATTGATAACGAACATGAACTTATTCTCAATTGATCAGATATCGATACTCTCCTGACTCGATTACTTGCTATCAATAGTATCGGGGCACGGGCAACAAGGTTGCCAGATAGCTCTGAAACCGGCTTCTTCTTTTATCTCTCACACGAAATTAATTTGTACTTTCATAAAGAATATCAAGACACGATGGAGTCAACATCGAAGATGGCGGAGAATTGGATGGAGTTTTTGTCGAAGGATTCCAGTGTGGGCAGCCATGCAGACTCCTTATTGAAGCGAATGCACCACTTTGTGGAGAGCCAGCAGCTGTGCGATGTGGTCCTCATCGCTGGGATCGACGGCGAACGGGTGTCCGCTCATCGCTTGGTGCTCGCAGCTGCGAGTGAATATTTCTCGGCAATGTTTACCGGATCACTGCGCGAGAGCGAGGAGCATGAGGTGACCCTTGACGAGGTGGATGGCGATGCGTTGCAACTCCTCGTCCAGCATTGTTACACCGGATGCATTGAGCTGCACGAGGACACTGTCGAGTCGCTGCTGGCCACCGCCAATCTCTTGCAGCTGATTCCTGTGATAAAAAAATGCTGCAATTTTCTCGCTCGACAGCTGCACCCGTCCAATTGTTTTGGCTTCGCATTATTGGCGGAGCAGCTGAACTGCACAGAGCTGATGCAAGTGGCACAGGCGTTCATCTGCCAGCACTTTATGGAGGTGTGCCAGAATCAGGAGTTCCTTCAACTAAACGCCAACCAACTGGGCGAGCTGCTGTCCAGTGATGAGCTCAATGTGCCAACCGAGCAGGAAGTGTTCCACACGATGATGTCATGGGTGCGCCACGATACGTCCACTCGTGAGCAGCACATACCCGAGCTGCTCTCCAAGGTGCGTCTGTCGCTGTTGCATCCAACATTCCTTGTGGATCACGTGCAGGAAGTGTGCAGCGCGAACAATGAGTGTCTGCGAATGCTGTTGGATGCCTGCAAATGGCAGTCACTGCCCCCCGACTGCCGATCGTCTGTTGTTGCCACTGAACGAACCAAGCACCGCAAATACACTGCTGGCGGCCAATTGCTGGTTGTGGGTACCACCATTGAGAGCTACTGTCCGCAGATGAACGAGTGGACGACTTGGGAGCATACGATCGATAGACGTAGGGATTTTGGAGCCGCTGTCATGGGCGAAAAACTGATTTTGGTAGGCGGAAAAATTCGAGAGGATACAATTGACTCTGTGGAAAGCATTGACCTTAACACGATGGCCCGCGTGCCACTTAGTCCAATGAAAACGCCCCGTCGGGAACTATGCGTTGCGGTGCTGAATGGACACCTCTATGCGGTCGGTGGACACTCTGGTACAAACTACCTGAACACTGTTGAACGCTTGGATCCTATTACGTGCAAATGGAGCTATGTGTCGTCAATGGGCCTTAAGCGTGCGAACTTTGGTGTTGCGGTGTTGGGTGGTTGCCTCTATGCTGTTGGTGGATGCAACGAACACAACTGGTATGACTCAGTCGAATGCTACGATCCGAAAACCGACAAATGGAGTCATCGGGCGGATATGAATGAACGTAGAATGTATTGTGGTATCACTGTTGCAAATGGATTCATCTATGTCTTGGGTGGCAGGGAGCTTAAGCTTCGTCGTCAGACGGATACGATGGAACGTTATGATCCATCTACCGATTCGTGGACACAGATTTGCTACCTGTCACAGGCACGCAGTTCGATCGGTTGTGCTCTGTTTGGAGATCGGTTGATTGCCGTTGGTGGCATAAGTAGTAGCTGGAGTACGCTCAACACTGTCGAGGAGTACGATCCGGTGCGCAATGTCTGGAATGAACTGGCTCCAATGTCGGAGCCACGTGAAAGCGGCCTTGTCGTTGCCATACCAAACATAATATCACCTCCAGCTACTCGCCAGACTTAGGCAGACACGGATTGATCCAAACCAGTTTAAGCGTTGTACAAATATATGACGAATACTAACATAATAATAATACAATAATAATGATAATAATATATTAATAATAATATGTTAATAATCATAATAATAACAAACATTACAATAAATTATACGTTGCTAAATGCAACACCAAAATGTAGATGAAGTTTCCGTTCAGAGTATCTTAAAGTCGAGCTCTCTCGAAATAAAGGAGCAGAACAAAAATGATTGGTTATCGGATACCCTTCACTGAGCCTTACTATATTATTATTTTTAGTTGGGTAAGGTTAGGTTAGACGGTTGCTGGCACACATTGGACACCGTGTGAGATCTGACTCCATTTGTATCCTTCAAAGATCGGCATTTGCCCTGCCCGCTCCTAAATGGCTATTTCTTCCGCAGTTTTTCACTTAGAACCTTCGAATTTGGTAGGTTTATTACTGGTAACCATCTAAGAACCCAAAATTTAATTTTCCACTGCCTGCAGGAAATTCGACGCTAGTAATCTGAAATGCGCAAATCTTCCACAATTTGCAAGTTAGAGTCACCATATTTTGAAAGTATGTCAAAGATAACTCCCCTAAGAGATCGATTAAAAATTAGATGGCCACGCCCACTCTGCCTCCACAAACCGACACACCCATTCGCGCTCGTTATTTTAGGAGCTACAGTTACCAAACTTGGAAAGAAGATTATTGGGAACGTTGTCTATGTTTTTTGGCCACGCCCACTCCCGCCCCCGAATGTCGAAAAGCGCATATCTTCCGTAATTTAAGAGCTGAAGTTGCCCAACTTCAAAAAGGGGTTACTATCTTATATCTACAGCAATCTGAAAGGTTACGTCCGACTGCAAGGTTCTCTCTTGTATTATTAATGAATATTATTTTATGATTGGATGTTAATTGTCAATTCGTATATCTTTATTGATTAGAATTACAGAGATAAAAACTAAACTATAATAAAAATATGAGCCAGTAAATGTTGATACTTGTTTCTCAATTTACTTGAAATTTCTTTTTTTATTTCAAGAAAGGTGGTTTTTTATATAAACAATTAATTTTTTAAAAATTAAAAAATCTTTCCAATATTTAAACCAAATTTTTCCGAGAGCAGGGCAGTTACCTTCACTCTGGAGAGTGCTGGAGCAGCCGGCGCTGACAGCACCACCTGCACCACCCAAGGCTGTGAAATGCTTGTTGCACGCCGAAAAAGGGCAAACCCCAAAAATGTGTGAGCTATTTGAATATTTCACACAAAAAAAAACACTAGCAATTTTTACCCCGTTTTTAAAGACTTGCTCTGATGATAATGAGCGCTGTGAAAAATAACCACTCGTCTCCTTTTTGGGTGGTTTGGTGGACCAACTGTCGCAATGACGGATTGATGCATTGACACAGCAAATTAATATTAATTTTTGTCACACGCGCCGCTGACACTTTCTGCGTGCTGCGAGAAGTCCTTCTCCGAGGCATAAAAATAACACGGAATTATTTTCAAAACATTTACTTTGTCGCTGAGTGGCTCTGATATGATGATGATGTTGTCTGCCTGTCTGTCCATCTGTCCGCTTGCATCCTGTGACAGGATATCAAGTGAAATGATGCGCGAGTCCGTCTGTCCGTCTGTCCGTCCTTTTGTCCGGGCGTCGTCGAGCAACGACTTGAGTAATTAGTTTGGATTTTGTGGCATTATAAAATCTCTCTTCTCCTTTTTTTTTTTTTTTTGGTTTTTGGTTTGTGCGACTGCCGCACAAATATTTATTCAAGTGTTAAAGTGTCTGCAGCGCAGAAAGCAAAACCCATTTTCTCTTCCTTTCTTCAGATTTTTTATATATTTTTTTTTGTATTTAAAATTTTTGATTGCGCCCCATCGCAAGTGCCGTCAATCTTTGTCTGCCATGAAAAATTAGACACCTTATGCATTGAGCAAATACGAATACGAAAAAATGAGTTCGAGAACTTTTCAGAGGCAAACTTTGCCCAAAACAACAAAAAAAAAAACATTTTCATACACAATCAATCCTTGTAATTGGCCGTTACGCGTTTTCCTGCTAGCATTTTTCTAGTTTTTCCCATGAAAAACGTAGCGCTAAATGAAACTGAAGCAAGAAGAAGAAGAAGTAGAAAACGCCAGACTAAAAATCAAATGGCAAAAGTAAAAAAGCTAAAAAAAAGCAAAACTCATGCGCTGCAAAAGGGAAATGCAAAAGAAAAGTTTAATTTTACTAATCACAGCAGCGTAATTACGTGGAAAATGAATTTTTTTCTTACTTTTTCTCCTTCTGCTTACCCTCCAGAAAGCAATGCCTTGAGCAAAGGAGAAGTCTGCACCTTTTCCTCCCACTCCCCTGCTCGGCATTCTGGCAAACAAATAACTTGCAATTTGTACGTTTTAATTTTTGTGTGTTTTGTACGGAAAAATTTTTCAATTTTACTTTGGTTATTAATCAAAGAAGGCAACTTTGGCCAACTGAGTCGGAGCTAAAAGTCAATGCCTTCGCTCGTCTTGGCCCAGTTGAGGTCAGTCTTGGCTCCGACGCAGTCACTTCTCTGAGATCAGGTCTGCAAATGTATCTGTAACTCCAGCTGTAACTGTATCTGTATCTGTATCTGTATCTCATGCACACATGGCCACACACAGAAAAAAAATAAATAACAAATAAAAATATTCCCAGGCAGGCGAACATAAATTGTTCAAAAACTAAACACGCAATTCAAGAGTCTAATAAAGTTACGCAAACAAATGATGCGGTGGTGCCCCCAAACGGGGCAAAGTGGAGCAGCACCGCCAATGAGTGGTGTGTGTGTGTTGCCTAATGTGCACAGCAGACACAGACACAGACACAGATACAGATACAGATACAGATACAGATACAGATACAATGTCGCTGCAACACTTTGCACCAATAAGTTGATTTTTGTTTTTGTTTTTTTTTTTTTTAATTGCAACGAGAGGCAAAGTGTTAAAGAGTTTATGTGCAACATTTACAAAGTGAAGTGGGCGGTTGTTGCTGGCACACAAAGAGTGCTGCCCCATTCATTTCCCATGCGGCACACACACACACACACACACGCACACATACACACAGCCGCACACACACAATTATAAACGCAATAAAATACTTTTCAAGCGAAACTCATAAATTTTCAAAAAGCGACGCTGGCGACAAAGAAGCTGACGACGCGACTCTCGACTCCGATTCCGATTCCGACTCCGATTTCGATATACCCCATTTTTGTTGCACTGACTGCCGTGTGAATGAGTTTACCCCAAAAACAGGGGGGGCTGATGGTGACGGGGTTGGAGGGACGAGGCAGCTGCTCCGCCAATGGGATTGGACTGTCTGCGAGCTGTTTAGAAGAAGCCAATGGACTTGGACTCGCCGCTTTAAGAGTTAATCACACCAGATGTTAATGGTTTTTATGGTCGTGTTTACTATGCAACAGCCCCTCCTCCACATCCCTCTGTCCCCTCCCTGCACCCCTCTACAAGTGTAGCTGTATCTGTGGCTGTAGCATAAGGTGACATCATCATCATCAACATCACCCTCCTCCTCATCCTCATCCTCATCCACATCAGCAACCTCAGCTGCGTTGAGCGACAGGCAGCCGTTTTCTATACACTCAGAAAAAAAATTGACAAACAATTGAATGAAATTCGGCGCCAGGGGTTTCTAACTTCTTTAGAAAGTAGATTATTAAAAACAAGGGATTTTCTTTTCTTAATATCGATGTGGATTTTTGTTAGTAGCATTTTTTGCTTACTAACAAAAATGTATATTACAAGATTACATATATACGAACATTTTAAATAGTTTATAAATTCAAATTTATTTATAATAATTCGAATTTGCTATTTTTCAACAGTTTGTTTTCTTATAATTAGAAATTATTTCGAGATCAAATTTCCTATTTTTGGATCGACTTCAATTTAGCGCGATTTCTCAAGACTCAGTGCGATTTTGTTCTTAGTGTACATATGTTTGTTGGGGCAGCCTACTCCTGCACCTAGCAGCAGCTCCCCCGCCTCCACCCCCCATCGAAGGGTCGCATAATATGCTTAGCTAAATGAGTTTAAATTCCCCGTCTGTTTATTTGTTTGTTTGTCTCTTCGTTGAATGATTTGTGTCTGTTTCCCTTCGAGTTGCAGTTGCAGTTGCAATGTGTTCAAATACTTATCAAGTGAGTTCTGATGTGGATTTTGTTACTTATCGCTACTCAGCGTTAACAAACCTAAGTTGACTAATTTAAACATTTTATTGCCTACCTATTAAACAAAATCCAATTGTTGTCTAACGAGCACTTCAGTGATCTGAGCTGACGACACTTGGGAATTATAAGCAAATTACTCTACTTTCTATATAGCTAAGGTGTATTGGTCAACTCGTGAATAACAGCATTATATTGATTTGAAGATATTTGGAGAAGGGAGTAGGATATTAAGCTTCAATCCCGCCTATTCAATTCCTAATTAATACTTATTTGAAAATCTTCCAGATTAATATTCAAGTCAGACTTTTGACAATAGATTTTTTGTTTTCATTTTAAATATTTACAAGATATTTTTATTTTTAAGTAATATATTATTTTTTACTGTTAGTTAACGAACATTTAATGAAGACATATAGCATTGAATTTCATTCTCTATTTATTTATATTATTCATGCTAGCATTAGACAAATTGTAATATGAATTATTAAGAATATTTAGTATAACTTTGTAAAGAAGAAAGCGTGTTAAACAAATTTGGTTTACAAATGAAAAACTCTAATAAAGGCAAGAAAATCATAATTTTATTAAATATTTTCAACGTATTTAATAACTTCGTGAATTAAACAAAAAAAATTGAGCCACATTTTAAATAAATTCACATTTTCCAAATGATAGTTATTAATACTGCTTAGTATATTCAATAATAAAATACTACTTGGAATTGTTAACAATAAATATAAATTTTTGTAGTTAAAAGATAAAAGTACTAAAAATATATTATTATTTATTTATCTCGCATCAGTGCAATTCTTGAGCTTTGCTTTGACAAAAATTAGATAAATACATATGCAAGAATAAGTTAAGTTCGTCTTAAAAGTTGTTCAGAATATATATCTTTTTTACTTATCTGAACTTTCATTTATCCCAAGACTCAATATGCGTGGTAGTATTTCTTTTGGCATGGCTTTGATAATTGCGTCGCCAAGTGAAACGCATTTTGGCCAATTTACATAATTTATGATGGCTGGCAGAATGTTTGTGGCCCACGCTCCATCCAAAATCTGGCCAGAAAAATTGCATACAAGTCGAAACAACAATTTGTGTTAGATGATTTGTGGAATTGCAACAGCGACTTTGTTGGCGATAAGATCCCCAACAGAATCAAAAAATTGTTGGCGACTGTCTCGGCTCGGCTCGGCTCGGCTCGAATGCATTGTGGATTGTGGATTGGTGATGGCCAAATTAAACTAGTCTCTGAGATTTATCATTTCTCTGGCCATATATCAACGGGTTCGAGTGGCAGCCCAATAAAATATGGCACTTGTTAAGGGCCCGGCCAATTACCAATTGCCAAGAGCCAAAAGCCGACCAAGCGAAAAGCTGTCGCGATATTTTTTGAAAAATTAACAATGTCATCCACATATGTATAGAGATATAGTTGTGGCAATTCCAACTCTAGATTTATGCCAATTTAAAGAGACACAACTTGTACTTCAGTCCAATGCTGATTTATGGCATTGTTTTTGGCCAAAGGGTGCCACAATTTGAGTTGCCCCTTTTATTGCCCAGCATTTTGGGAGTTGCCCATAAATTATGTGTACAAGATCAAATTGCTACCTTCATGCAGAAGTCTTGCCTTAGTTTTGTGTGTGTTTTCCTTATGCTCTCAATTAAGTCAATTGATTTTAATTAGACCATGACTTGGGCATAAATTCTGTAAGCGTATTCCCAAGAAATAATTATTATTATGATTATTAAACACGCGACTCAGGGTGAGCCACATATACAAATGCCTAACGAATTTTACCTCGCCTCTAACTTAATATCTGAGCAAATATTACACCCCTCTCTTTCTCTCTATCTCTCTATCTCTGTCTCTCTCCTTTTACCCATTCAATTAATAGGAATTACGCTGAGATGGCCAAGTTGAGGCATAATGCACCAGCAGCAACGGAGGAGTCTGTTGAAAGTGCCCACATTTAATGCCAACTGCTCTGCTCCTTAATTGGTGACACACACACTCACATACACACACACACACTCACATACACACACACACAGCGAGCGGGACTCACATGCGACGTGCTTCAATTGAGGTGATCAACGTTAATTAAAAGCCAACAAAAGACAGTCAAACTGACTCAGACCCCGTTGTTGTCGCCGGGCTCATTAAGTGGCATGGCCACGCCCACATAACAGCAATCGCCCTACGCCTCGCGCCCCACACCCCTCACTACGTCGATCGAGATGAAAAATTAACATTTCGCGCATCATTAAAATTCCAACTGTAGAGGAATAATGACTGCACACTGGGCCATATGGAACAACTACACTGTGTACACTCAAAAAAAAACAAATGAGAAACATTGTGCACAGCAAACTTCATATTTTGTGATGTTCCCAATATAAATTTTAGAATTTTTTAGAGTAGAAAGAAACGTTAAGTTTCAAAGATTATTACGAGTATTTTGTACTTATTTTAATAATTTATAATCATTAATTTTCAGAACAAATATGAAACAAGACACTTTCCTGCTTTTCATAAATTTCTTATATCTTAAAATCAGAAACACTGTTTTTATATTTTTATAAGTATCTACTTTTACTTGAAAACAAAATTTACAAAAATTATAAATGAATTTATTTAATTAAAATGCTAAATAAAAATATGAGTTTTTGTTGTTCACTTATGAAAAGAAAACAACATCCTGAAAATAAAATTTTTGTATTTTTAATTAAAAAAAAAAAAAACTGACCCTGGAAATATGAAAGTGATAAAACCAATTTTAAACAGATAAACCCTGTCTTTAAGAAATATATTTGCTGCATGTGCTGAACTCTCCTTGACCACTTTCTAAATTTTAAAGTAATATTTCTGTGAGTGTACATATAGTAGAGTCAGATATACAAATGCACACATTTATCTGCATGCAGTTGACAAATGCCGCAACGTGCTCAATTTTTCCATTTCCATTTCCATTACCATTTCCCCATTTCTATTCATCTATCTATCGTTCTGTGATTGCGTTCGCTGTTGTTGTTGTTGCTGGTTGCCTCTTAGTAGTTGTAGTTGTAAGTAGTCGCTTCAGCTGTGCCACAGCCTGTGGCTCATTTGTCGCAACAGCAGCCGGCAGCCGACGGAGTCGCCGTCGGAGGCGAGAAATGAGTAAAACAAATGCGTCAACACCGAATTTTCATTTGGTTAATGTGTGAAAGCGGACAAAACTAAATACGAAATACGAAACACACACACACTCGCACACACACTCGCACACACACACACACACACTCGTCTGCCTAAGCAGGCATCAGTGAAATAATAACATGAATTTATCAATTTGTCATGTTGATATTTGTTTGGCAATTTATTTTCCACATGCCACAAGCAGAGACACATCGGAAGCAGCAGCAGCAACATTTACGGAGCTCATTTCTTTGCCAGCTCGGTTTTTATATAGTTTTGGGTACATTTTGTGCAACTTGTGGCATATGTAATGCAATTGTGGGCAGTAATTGATTGTCCTACTTAGCCGACTTACTGCAACTCAATGAGATACAGATGTTCAAGGTTTCCCATTTGGTCTCACAACTCGAGATGGGATGATGCATCATCGAATATATATTACAATAAAGGGGTTTACTTAGTATCCGAATTGCGTAAAATAATAGATAAGTATTTAACTTTAATAAATATGTTGACAATTTTACATTTTCTAATTGTTGCTCACTGAAATAAACTTGCTGTCGGCTTTAAAAGTAGGCATTTGACAATTGCTGCTTAGTTTTTATTATTCATTTACATTTAATTCGATATTATTAAATTTTTAATAAATAATTTAAATAAAAGCAAAATCATATTTCCTTAATTGGCATTTGATTTCCGCTTTTCGAAATAGTCTATTTAAAATTGTTGTTTCATTTAATTATTAATCATTTAATTTCATAAGAAACCATAAATTTAAATGTATATTTATTAAATGCTGTGGGCTGTTTTAGGTGCATATTGAATAAACAAAAAAGCAATTTTGCTTATTTTTAATTTGATTCTCCCCCTCGAAACCAGGCTTTCAATAACTGCTAATTTTCAAACTGCTTCGCATATTTTAACTATCGCATTTGAAAAGTGCACTTGCAAAATTGTGATGAAGCATTCAATTCTATAATGGAGGCACGGTAATATCTTAAAAAGAGCTCAATACACTTTGAAACAAGTCAAGCTCAACACCACAACAGACTTGTATTGCCAAGTTTGAAATAAATTTCAATAAATAAATACTATACTTTATGAATACCCCAACAGCCGTCTTCTGAAATGTGCTCGAAACACTCTCATTGCTTTTACAACTCTTAAAAAAATTTAAAATGTTTGCATTTTTTAAATTTTTTACGCTTTCAACAAGTGAACACAAATTGCTGCCTCAAAGCAAACGATCCCAAAAGACTCGCAAAAAGTTGTGTAGGCAATTTGAATGTATCTTTTTGTTAAGTGATAAGCATACCTCAGTTTTGAAAATTGTTCAACGCACTTAGGAAAAAGCAGCAGGGAAAATGGTGCACATAACATTAAATGGGTTCATATATCGCAACCCGCATCATATGCGAAAAATGTAACAACAACGATGAGCACAACCAGGCCAAAAGGCCAAACAAAACAAAACAAATTTCAATTTAGCTTAAAGATTTTGCACATAAAATTTGTAACACTCAATTAGTTTAAGCGACAACAACAATTGTGTCTTGTATCACAAATGTTTTAGCAACCCTCGCTGACGAGCAAATCGCATAAATGCGGCGACGTATGAATTTCATTTAATATGATTAGTGTGGGCCCGCTGCTCCTGGTCTAAATACACATATATATACACATCTTTATATATATATATATATATATGTGAGACCTTGTTGAGACACAAGTGCAGCTTGGAGGGGGTTGTTGGGTTCATATATTGGGTCATAAAAATATTTACGCTGCATACTTGCGGAGGATGCAGCATAAATCAAGCCAAAGGCAGCATTATGATGAGCAAAATGAAACTGCCACAAGAAAGAGGCAGCAACATGGATGGGCGACAGAGAGAGAGAGAGAGAGAGAGCGGAGCTGACTTAATAAGAGTTAAAAGGTGGTGAAACACGAGCATCAACAGCTCTTAAGCAAAACTGCTGTGCCACACGGGGTTGCAAGCGCAACGAAAAGGAAAAAAAAAAACACATAGAGAAAAATCAATTTAATTTCGCTAATGTAGTGTAATACTTGGGCAGTTAAGGTTAGTACTTCAAGGCTGGCGAAAAGCGATTAGCAACAAATGCTCTATTTGAACCTGCTTAGGGGCAACCCAACCCCCAACCCACAACCCACATTCCACCCTTGCGGGTGTGGGGGGGTGGAGTACGCTTTGTCAGCGCACTAAAACAAAATCTTCATTAATTCTGATCGATGACCATAAATCCTTTTCGGTGTTTCGCTTCTTTTGGCTGTCTGTACATGTTGCATTGTTGCAACAATCAAATGATTGAACACTTACCAATTGAGAGAAAGGAGCAAACAGAAACACTTGGAAAAAAAACGAACTTAATTTTAGTAAATCACCATATATTATTCAGAAAGAACATTTCCAAATTTATAGTTCTCTTAAAAAGCAGGGATTGCATTAGAGTTTTAATAAGAACATTTATCAGAGTTTATAAATTCATATAACTTAATTTAAGTTAAGTGTAGAAAGAAAGATTATTTTTTTTCTGAGAACGATTTTCTATTATTACAAAATAGTTCAGAAAATAGAAAAAACACCCTATTTTAGGAACTTTTGATTTAGAGAAAGCCTTTCTAATTTGAAGAAAAATATGATCTTTATTTTCAGATATATGAAATTATTTTAAGCAACTTTTTACTTTCATGTCTATTTTCAGAATTTAGAGGTGATTTTTTTTCTGAGTGTGGAGAGAAGCAGAGCCAGGCAAAGCTTTGCTCCCGAAGTAAGACAGGATGAACATGGCATTTGGCAGGGCACAAGAAACGAGCAACAAGCAACAAGGAGCAAGGAGCAGCGGGACAGCAAGGACGGCAGGGACAGTCGGCCAGCTCATACAAATTCGACAGCTGAAAGCGTTTCCGGTTCCGTTTTCTTGTCTTTGTTTGCCTACATTTCTCGATTTTCCTTGCCTCGCTTTTCGATGCAGCCGAGCGCGTTTATTTGTTGCTCGTAATTTATTTACTGTCCACATCGGTTCGTAGTTCAGCTACTGTTGCTGCTGCCACACTCACTCACACACACACACACACACACACACACACACACACGCTCACAGTTGCAAGTTGCTAGTTAAATATTGCCACTAGCTGGCAACTCTTCTTGCAACTTGTTGTTGCGGCTCTGCGTTGCCAGTGAGTGATAAATTAATCGCTACATCAGTTTTTAATTCCGTGTTGCTAACGATTTATCTTTTGGCATGCGT